>JAECUM010038636.1:0-34284 GCA_016617855.1 Megalonaias nervosa | reverse complement strand
ATCAAGTAGATCTTGAAAAATCCAGTCAGGCCCACCAGGGATATATTTTATATACATTTACACCTCAAGCCCCCCCCCCCCCCGATTTTTGATTGTATTAGAACCCGTTAATTCGGTTTATCTGCGATGTCATAATCCGCTATTATCACGGACACATTTCAAACTTACTGACCAGCTCGGATACTTGCTTGATTTAAGAGGAGAATTTTTAAATATAAATCTGTATGTGAGATCATCGATCTTTACGCTCATAGAGGATTTGTTAAATAAAAAAAAATTCTTCGAAGTTCTCACAAACAATTATTTATGTGGTATTAGATATGTACCAACACGTGACAGTTTTTGTATACAACAAAGAAGTACTCGAAAGTGCCGTCAGAACAATCTTGACACTACCTCACACAGAAAAATTTAGCGTTAATATAATTATTGATGACTACGGCGATTAAAAAATTTTGTTAACGCAGGAACATCTAAATGAACTACAACGAGTACTATTACGATTGTGTGTGATATAGCTCAAATTCTGAATTATGCACATTCTTGCCTTAAATTTGATAAGCTTAAGATAATATTAGAATAAATAGTGTTGTCAGAATAAATATTATAATCTGACTCTGAATAAATATTATTATCAGAATTAAAAAAATAGTTTTTTTTACTATAGTCAGAAATGAATTATTCGCCTTATTTTATACTTTCACTTTGTTTACCTGTTACCAGTGACTTTCACTTTCACAATCCGTTACAACTTTCACTTTGTTTAACTGCTACCACAGTCACTAGTGACAGCTCTTTCACTTTTCACCCAATGCCTTCGTCCCTGACTAAGTCCTTGACTTCGTCAGGGGGTTTACAATCGGACATAATCCTTCTCAACTGTCTTACAGGCGCATTCGTAATCGTTTTTGTTTCGTATTCGTGAGACAATTCTGATCTAATTTTCTCAATCGCGTGTGCGAGTGAAACGAATTGTTTAACTTGTGTATCGTCGACGGTCGCCAAGGACTGTGTTATTGACTGTTGGAGTAATAAAATGAACCGGTACTCGGCTGGTAATGTATACCTACTCTGGTATCTTAGTTCGAATAGTGATTCAAAATCACAAATAATTGTTTCAGGATCAAGTTTATCAGAAATTTGTATACGTTCTTCATGTAATTTTTGAATTGCGGAAATAATAGCATTCATATTTTCGTAATTCATTATGTAATAAATATCTGTTTAAAATATAAAAAAATATTTGTATTCCTCAGCCAGGAATGTATTTACAGTATATAAGGACGGCACAACACGTATTTACAGTATATATATAATCTTAACTATTATGGACAGTATATACAATCTTAACTATTATGTACGGTATATACAGGCATCTGTATTGACCAGTACTAATTTAAGCGCAGACACAACCCCCAGTGAACCATTAGATTGCCAAACGACATTCTAGCAGGTCCAGAGGGCGATCCGACTGACTCTGTCTAGTCAGGCAATTGGCACAGATCGATAACATAACACCACGTTGGATTTCAAATTTAGGACGGCACATACGTGTAATTCTGGCACCCTAATTGCGGGAATGCAATATACACTTTCATTTTGACTCACTTACAGTACTAAAGTTCTCATTTGCCAGTCTTTGTCAGAACGATGCCACTGTTTCATGAGCTCACTTACAGCGCTAAAGTTCTCATTGGCCACTCTTTGTCAGAACGATGCCGCTGCTTTATGATTTCATCCTTTTTAGCTTTCAGTGGTGAAATTATCTCTGTATTTACATATTCATATACAACTATTTACATATATACATTTACATGTACATATACACACATATACAAACTGGGCCTTCCCTATATTCAACAGTTTTCTGCACACCCTCCCACGAGAGCAATAGAGCACCCACCACGTGGTGACATGGCGGAAAGGTGTACATTTATCTGTTGAATTGTGAGCAACTAGGGTGCAGAAGTAGACGGATGTAGACGATACATAGATTATCCGTGACAAACGTGACCCTGTTCGATTACACCACACTGGAAATATTGTCAGTTAAATAGAAATTCTAAACCAGGAATGTTGACTGGTATTGACAAACCATATTATGAACGAGCGTATCCTGTGACGGCTGTTGTTTATGTGATATATCTGCTGAATGATAAACCTAACGTCGATGACCTCCTGCCGATGAAAATTTCTCGCTTGAATTGTGTTGCTGAGCGAGTTACAGAATATTTAACAAACGCGAAACGAGGAAATGGTTTAACGGATTTACGACGTACAAAAATAAATGAGTGGGCTGAGCGTGTCAAGGAACATGGAGCTACAATCAACGACGTTGCCGAGCTTGAAAAAAAATTAAAATTTCCGATAAGGGTAAAAACAATAACCAGCGAGATTTTATACGAATCAAAATATAAATCGAAGGGAACATCGATAGAGATCATTGATCATAACGCGCACGCGTGGACAAACGACATAACAATATTTCCACGAAATAGAACTATTAAATTTTATGACGGTGATATTTTTGATTGTATAAATAAAATTACTAGAAACGATCCTGTATCTGTATGGTTGTTTCAAAGTTCCGAATGTGGAAATTATGATCAGTTTGTACGACCTAGCGGAGACATTTATTGTGCAGAATTTCTCCACGAGGAATGAAAACTCTTGCGTCGAAATATACCGATGATGCTGAACAATTACTCAGTAATTGTTTTACCGTTCCGACAGTTGCTGCCCACGCTGCCAGGGAGAAAAATTCGTGGTCGCCGACAAGATTAGAATTTCTTGAAGATGTCCAACACAGTTGTGTCGAATACGGACACGGAGGATTGTGGAATACTAAATACGATTAGAAAGATGTTATCTCAGTTGATATGACTGCATTTTATCCTGGAAGTTTCCTTGGAATGGGAGAGTGTTCTGAATACTTTAAGCAATTTGGACATTCAACACACGAGATGACCAGAGCTGCGATAAATAGACCCTTACCAGATTTTGACTTAACTGGATTTGCATGTATTGAATCGTTTTCGTTCACGGAAAATATCCATCCGATTGTTTATGTTTGGTCTGGAAGTCATTTTTCTGAAAAATGTTGGGCTCCAACAGTGCTATTACGATATATGCTTGATGATGAAATTTTAGTATAGTTAACTGTAAGTGAAGCAATAACATCGTATCGTCCACAGAAACAAGTCTGGTTACCAAAACCCTCTGACAATGTCAGGGAGAAAACTATTCTTGACGAAATCTTTGGGAGCAATCCCGATGAAATTGAATTTGAAAATAAACTTGCAAAGCATCTCGGCAGAAAAATAGTCGGTAAGTTTACTTAGGGTGGTTCATGTCATCGTAAACGCCATTGCTGTCGACTAATCATCGACGATGCTGAACTTGATTTTATAATTACTGATACAACAGAGAAAGGCTCATTTATAAGCCGGAATAATGCTTACTTGTAGGACGGAACTAAATTAGGTACAATTGTGAGCTATATTGATGGTGACTCACCACAGTTTACTCATTTAAGATCTTCGATGTTAGCGTATGTTTCGATAAATTTATTGTCGATGATAAACAGATTTCCTGATACCGTTTCATTTTATATAAATAAAAAATATGCGGATTTGTTAAAGACTGGTACTGATGCATCATGGGGCGAATGGAGAATAAAACGAGAAGATATACTTAGTTATTCTGAATCAGCCGACGTTGACTTTAAGGATATATACCACAAGAATAATTAAACGTCATTATTATCATTTGCACCATCGGTATATGATCCCGTAGCTAGATATAAAACTTTATCTTAACGGGTGTGGTGGTTCTGGTAAAACAACGCGTGCGATTGAATTATTTCAGAATCTTGACATGGTTGTTTTGACACCTACACATAGACTCGTCAGAGAAATGAGCGAACGTGGAGTTAAATCTCAGATTTATCACAGTTTCTTTAGATGGTGCGGAGACGCATGGACTCCTAAACGAATGGGTGAAAAATATATTCCTAAGATCATTATTTGGGGTGAAATATACAGGTGTCGCTGGAGACATTAAAAATATTTCTTGATTGGTTATTGACAAAGAATACTGCTGTGATCATGTGTGGCGATCATGGTCAACTGCCGCCTTTTGTTGGATCATCTCCGCATGAATGGTTAAAAACATTCATCGATTACTACGAAGAAATAACTGATGATTACCGATCGATTGATCCAGAATTAAGAGAGTTTAAGAAATTAATCAGACTATAACCAGACAAGATTCAGTGTGAAATAATGCGTGAAATAATTCCGGAAACACATATAAATGATTTTTGGAATTTATGGAGTCCTACTGATCTGATAGTTGCAAGTAGAAAGATAGTTCGTGATAGACTTCAACAACAATTATTTCTGTTACATAAAGAAAAGTTTTCAAATCTACCTGTACCATTGTGTTATCGCCCAGCAGATACGCGACAACAGAATATCGATGTTGAAATTCCTGGAATTAATGAGAAACAAAATCTTGTATTAAATGATATTGTTTTAGTTTCTGTGAGTGCTGTTGAGAGCTCGTTAACGATGGACAAAACTCCATGGAGTCTAGGATATGCTATAACGATTCATTCGTCACAAGGATTAACTATTTCCGATACAAATACCTGGATTGTCGATGATCGTATTGAATGGTAAAATTTAGTTTATCTCGCAGCGTCTCGAGTCAGAAGAATATCACAGCTGCGGAGAGTTATCACAGACTTCACAGTAAATAATAATCAAACTACCGGCGACACCGAAGGTGTTGGCGATGATGCAGTAAGAAACAAACATTAGCTAGTTATAAGCAATATGACAACAACAACAAAAAAATAAACGCGACTTTGATCTCGATGCTGAATTTATTTATCATGACACTGAAACAATGACAGAATAATCATTGTGCGAGTTGTAACACAGTAATGTTGTGGCAGCATTCAAATAATAATCCAAAACAATTCACCTTGGATAGAATTATTAGTAGTCTTGGTCACACACGCGAAAATGTGATGCTGACCTGTCTTGAATGTAATTGACATCGGGGCGCTGGTGCATTGCTTTCATAAAAGTGAAGGCGTTGGTAATTGTGTATCCTCAGATCTCATGTCTTTCTGAACTTTTGTTCAAGGATATTTCCTGCGCATACTGATATCCAAATAAACGCTCAGCAAGTGTTCGTTTAATTCGCTCAATGATTGCGTGATCGCGATGAATTGCGGTGTGTCCTCGTCTGATTTTGACGTTAAGGTGTTTCATCAGAGTTGATACTGCACCAACAAATTCTTTGCCAGGATCAACCTGTAGCAACTTTGGCCATCGTAGACCGCCACGTTGATAAATTCGCTCAAACGCAGATGCAACCTCAGTTGCTGTTTTAGTTGATAGCGGCTCTGCTTCTTTATACCTACTTGCAAAGTCAACGACAGTTAACGCGTATTTGTATGTGTGCGATTGACGTCTACTAGTTTTAATGGTATCGTGTGGTAAAAACAAAATATCTCCCTGATGAACTTCATTGGGAGTGCTGACATCAAAATGTGCGTACTGAATCTTTTTAGGTGATGGTAGATAAATTTACCATATTGCCTGTCGTGCTAATCAATCTGCGGCAGCAGAACGTGCGACACCTGCTGTATCAGCAAGTTTACTAATCGCTGCTCTACCCCTCCAATATTCTCTTGGGCTATAATAAATCGATTCCATTATTATAATAATAATCGGTTGATTAATTAGCGGCCCCTAGCACTAGTTTACCTTTCATTGCAGATTTTACTTGGAAGCTAGGAAGTTTTTCTCTGATTTATTTTTTATGGAATTTAACGAGTGAATCAACTTCAAGCCTGCAATATGTCGTTGTTGTTAATCTTTATGTTTATACGCAACATTATGAACGTGGCATGCTTGATCAATCGCATTTATTGGATACTCTTCAGGTCTTGGTTGATCTCGTTCGTCAAGTCGGATATCAAGTCGGGTTCCAGGACCAAAATAATTATATCCAAGAAGATGTTTTTCTCCTGGGTATTTAGGCCATGGAGTCCCTGGTAATTTTCCCAGTGAAGCAGCGATATCTTCACCTGTTTTATTAGAGATAAATTTGTATTTTTAGTACCACATGTTATACACTTACCTGTAAGTGCACGATTTTTATTTTTTGTTATTACTGTTGTTAATCCACTGGTGGGGGTGGGTGCTCTGCATGGAACACAATATAAATTCATATTATTTATTTTATTTGTACAACATAGATATCATTGATTTTTCAGCGACACGAAAGCAAGAACCAGTCAAACATCATACAGCGCTACCAAATACTATCAGAGCAATTATCATAGGTCCATCTGGGTCTGGTAAGACGCAATTGTTGATTAACCTGATAATGAGATGGATCAAGTGGGATAAGTTGTATTTAGTGGCACCATCTGTAGATGATCAGCGATGCTACAACGTGCTTAAAGATTTTAATAAAAATGCAAACTTGTTGGACGAGGACGGTAATGATATTATTGAGTTTATCACCGATATTGATGATGCTCCATCTGTAGATGATCTCGATGGATGTATTAATAATCTCGTAATATACGATGATGTGATGCTAAACAAACAATCAAATCCAGCTCGGATATTTTCCTGAGGCAGACACAAAAACACCGATGTTATATATGTTACTCAGCGATATACACAAATACCTAAAGTGATCAGAGTTAACTGGAATCTTCTGGTTGTCTTTAATGGTGTTGATACCCACACACTAAGTGTTACGTATATGTAATTAAATTACTTGTGTGTTAGTTTTAAATTCTCTTTGATTTTATTTTTATTTCATTACATGTTATTGTAATAACTTTATTCACTGGATTTGATATTTTTCTAGAAAAATTCAGTTCAGTTCTTTTAGCCTGATTAGAACGCAAAATGATTGCTACATTGTATTTTTAGCTCATCTAGTTCTTGATCTTGATTACGATTTTGTAAACACTGAGTGAAAATCATTGGTTGTAATCAAGGTCATGCTTCGCCTACGTGTTAGTCTGAATAAACAATGTTTAATTTTTAAATTCATTTCCAGTGTGGAAATCAGATTCTTAGCTAAGGCTATACTGGTCTACATGCGAACTGACTTGTAGTAAGTCATCACGCGGGTCTGAAATTGCGTTCTTAGTTGGGTTAATACTGAGATTTCAGTGTTTCTGCGTAAGTTGTAAATAATACCTTGAGGCTGAAAGGTATTCCTGTTGTTGCCATTTGAATTGAGTTTTTTATTTAAAATAATTTATTCACCCTAGAAAATACTCTTTTTCATCGAAATTCTTGGACAAAGACATTTACTAAAAATTATTGGAATTCTAAAGTCGGAATTATATTCTTGGTGACTCAACAAGGAACTGTTGACTCATCAGCTCAAAACAGGTTATAGAGGACGTCATCGCCTTCCATTTTGGAACTTCATCGAGATTCGAACTTGGATTCAATTAGAACTGTTTAGTGATAGGACTTATATTTTTCAATTCTAGGATTAATTTTTGGATTAGATTCACAAGCCGTAAGTCCTATTTCATATTTTTACCTTGTTTTCTAGGGAAATAAATTATTTTGTTAAATTTACAAAGCTTGTTGACTTTACTCTTTTCTTTTGTTACTTTTGCACGAGCCTACACGTAACACTAAGAAACATCCACCAGACTTGGTGTTCAGAAGACATGGATATGATTAAATTCAGAAACTTCTTTTCACGTGCGCAAGCGATTCCTCATGGATTTATCCCGATAAATTTACATTATGCTCGGTCGCGATATCGTGTAGGTCTCGATAAAATTTTTGGTTGAGAGACCGTTATTTTTTTTCACACCCTGGGGGAGGGGATATATTTGACACACACAAAAAATAACCCGATTAGAGGCCTCAGTGACGCTTGTATTTTTTCACCCGTCGTAGGAAGCTTTATTTCGGTCTGAAATTTTGGTTTATTTACCCTCCATTGGTTAGCGTTATTGACGCTTATATTTTCTTCACTCTTCGCAGGAAGCTTTATTTTGGTCTGAAATTCTGGTCTGTTTACCCTCTCTGCTGCTACACTGAGTACAGTCTTCTGAACCAGCCATTACTGTTCTGCAATGAACCATCTACAGCTTGAAAATTGAACGCACTGAAAACTGACTTTTCCATTCACACAACTGAACAATCATCCTCTGTAACCTGAACAACCGAGGCCAGGTTTACTATGCTTGGATACGTTTGTTTACTGTTTGGATAACGGAAACTATTAGAAACTTATCATTTGTAGGGTAGTAAGCCACTCTTGTTGAGCAGATAGAAAGAAAGACCGGTGGGCATAGCTTTCTAATTACCTGCGTACAAATGTATGTATTGACTGGACATACGAATAGTACGGTAGTGTTTCACAACATCTGGTAACACATTAGAGCCACGACAATGTTCAGTGATAATAGCAATATCAAGCAGAGGTACATGGACAGCTGGCCTTTTTGTGTCGAAAATAATTTGTATAAAACTCTATTGACAGTACGAATCCGTCGCGTGATTTATGATCTCTGCTCGTTTTCTCTATCCAGACTTTATAATTTTCGCTTGGTTAAATCCATATTTCATCCCGTGTGACAGTTTTGATTAGCTCAGAGAAAGCAAGACTTATTTCACTGTACAAAAGTCAAGACCAGTAAGACTCGTTTGGAAAATAGCACTTTGCGGCAATTGGTTAAGTACCGCACTAAATTTAAATTTAATGAAAATTCGTTTCTTACGGTTTAAAATTTAATTCAACAATTTATTTAGGTCAGAAATTATTAAAAACAGAATGAGCTAAGATCAAACTGGAAACTTCAGCCTGGGTTAAACTGTAAAAGTGACTCATTATTTAAAAATGCATCAGAAAAATTAATTTCAAGTACGACCTATTACTTGAAATACTTCGAAAAACAAATTTACATGTAAACGGATTAATAGTGTTACAAACTCTGCAATGTCTTCCAAGATAAAATGTGCACACAGTACTTATTTTCTTCATTTCATTTCATTTGATATCATTGAATGGAAAGTCCGTCATTGGCATGTGGTGTTGATGACGTCAATGATACATGTATTACAGGAGCAGGAAATTGTCATTGCATACATGTCCTTATCAAAAGGCACAACGGTGTGAATCTTTAGCAGGCATGGGCAATTTCCTCCAGGAAAAGTGATTTGTTTTAAAGCCACACCCTATGATGTAAATTAACGGATAAAACCAGGTCACGGTATTTTGCCCACCCCTATTTTGAGAGTTTTGGGATGCTTGCAGGAAGTTCTGCTTGTGCCATACTTGCAACAGATTCTTTATGGTGTTCCTGTGAAATATGTCAGATGCTTTACTTTACTTTCTATCTCTTAATTTGACAAGGCTCGCTGCAAAAATATGATGCTTTGTATATTGTGTATCTTCCTCGTTTGACAACCATTTTAGCGGCTTGCTTTGCGCTGCCTCTTGAGCTGTCATACGGCCCATTTGCAGTGGCCAGTATCTATAATGTTCCAGTCGGCTTTAATGCCATATTCTCTATTAAATGATGACATAATGTAAGATATGTCTTTGCTTTGGTGAGTGGCGAATAGGTGAGATAATGTACTACATCAATACCATGACACCCCTCCTTGAATACCACAATCATCGCTCTCATGATGGTGTAAACAGATGTTGAATTATGATGAAGGGCATCAGATATTGCCGTTATGCGTTTGAATTGTGTGTGTGTGTGTGTGTGTGTGTGTGTTTTTTTTTCGCGGCTCTTGGGGAAGTATAATACGTCTGCACGTGCATTCAAATATGCAGATTGGATTTCTTCAAGTGAGGAACAAATGTAATTCTTTGAGAAGTCCATTCATACAATTATATGCCCAAGAGGCAAAATTCTCTCTCTGAATTTCGTCATCTCGCCGTTGTGTGTCTTTACTCTACATACATGTCCTGAAATTCTGATATCTCCTTTGGAAAGGTTTGTTTCAACTGCACTTTAGTCTGTCTCCTTGATTTTCACACATCTATGGTTATTTTTCTCAAATATTTTTTTCCAGGGTGTAAATGTTATAGACCTTTCTAACTGTTCTCCCAGCATCCTTTTGACTTTATCGTTGCTGTTACGATCGTTGATTCACTGCTCAAAAGATTTGGACACAACAACCCCCGTGCGTATCAAGGTTTCTGGTTTTGAAAATATATTCGGATACCTGTCTCATAGATACACTTTCATTGAAGCAAAACTTGCATGGACGAATTTGACGGGCACCATTTTGTCGAAACTTGATCTGGAAGTCCTCGGTAACAGATGCTCAGGTATAAATGTATTATGCATATTGTGGATGCATTCTGACAGAATTATCTTCTTCTTTAATTCGCCATTTTCAATCTTTACGTCTCTCCCCAGGTAGCAATGTGTGTTTGTTCTCTCTCTCTCTCTCTCTCTCTCTCTCTCTCTCTCTCTCTCTCTCTCTCTCATAAAGACACACACGCACACACACATACACAATAATTTGTCTACTCCTGGTTTTATCTTATTTTTCAGCGTTTCCCTTTTCTTCATAATGTTTAAGTTACTGGCTCTTCTCTTGCGGCTCGTCCCAATCGCCCTTTTAATGTTACAACAGATGACAGACAACGTTACTTTCGAACTATGATATGGGCGTTCGTCTTCAGCGGATTTCCATCTTAACCGATATTCAGTTTTCCAACAGTGCACTCATAGTCGCTGCTGCTTTATAATTCGGCAATGCCAAGTCGAGTTTTTACCTGATGTCTCCTTTTTTCTTTTCTGGAATTAAAATTGTATATCCATCTTGTGCAAAAGACAAATCAGCAAAAGACAAATCAGCACTTTCCTGCTGTCTTCTTGGAATTCTCACGAGTCTTTTCTAAAGATATATCATGGACCCCTATAGCTTCTTCTTCTTGTAAGTAAGATTAATAATCTCTCTGTAAAAAACATTTCACACGACACAATAAGGTGGCAGAAGGAGACAAAGGAAGAATTGGAATATTGTTGTGCCATTTTCTGTCGCAACATCGTGTGGCGAACTCCTACAGAGGCGATTCTCCAAAACCCGTCAAATTTAAGTTTATTTCTGCAACTACACCCGAGGTTTTAAGTTTATTTCTGCAACTACACCCGAGGTTTTAGCTCGACTTGACACATTGCTCGAACCGTTGACAAAATGTCCGTACAGGTTGTATTTAGGTGGTAATTTAATAGCCTTATCTTCTGTTGTAGTGTATGCAGTGCAGTGCCCGTAAAATGTCTAACAAATTAGGATTCCAGAATATAGTAAATGTCCACCTTTAAGAATCGGCTGTAAAAATTCTACATGAAGAACTCTTTTACTATACTCAGTGTGTGTGTGTGTGTGTGTGTGTGTGTGTGTGTGTTTTACGTTGCTTTAACAATTTGAGTCATTTCGCTACGATGTCTGCAGTGTGGCAGTTAATAGTGATGTCTAGCACTGGGGCATCATGCCTCAGACATGTAATATCATGTCCCACCCAGTCACATTATCCTGACACCAGGCCGACCAGTCCTAACATTAACACTAACCTCTTAAATGCTAAGCGCCTAGAGAAGCAGATGCTAGTACAAGTTCTATAAGTCTTTGGTATGATTCTGCCGTGGTTTGAACCCGCGATCACCAGCATCTGAGGCGGACGCTCTAACGACTTAGGCCACCGGAGCGGTTCGATACTCATTATAGCACACGAAATAATTTTATGTACATATTTATGAGAGATAATGTGTTAATACTACGACATACAATATGACAAAATATCGAAATAAAGATACAATGTTGTATATAACATAGAACTTACATGTTTATCTTTCGAGTACCCAAACATAAACTAATCACAGTTTAAACATTTTTACAGTTAAAAAGTATTACATTCATACTGGTGCAGGGAACAAAATTTCACCGGGGAAAAAACTATCACGATGACCGTACGAAGCTGACATTTATTTTATCTCGTATATGTTAAAATTACGCTCGTTAGTGTTATGCATTTAGAAACTTGTACAATTTATAATAATTGTACATGTCAAAGCGTGTATTGTTACATAAAGGGCACATCTAATATTCTGTACAATTAAAAGCAAGTTTATTCCATAATGCAAGTACTTAAACCTCGTTAAGCCAGGTTAAGTCTTATTTGTGACAGTTACACTCACAATTTTTTACGAAGATGTGTCAGTTAGATGTCTTACTTAGAGGACTTGAACTGTCAGCAGACCACAAAATCCAATTTCTTTTTAACTTTGTTCAGTCTGATACAGTATTAAGTTATTGAGCTTAAAGGCATGAAAGGTGTTGTGTAATGTTAATGGCAATTTGCGACAGAATCCAAAACATGTTTTCTTTTAAATCAAACATTTATTTATGTTTATTTTTCTTTGTATCCAAAATAAATAATAATCTTTTGATACAATACATTCTAACTTGGAATGCTTAGGCCATCTAGTAAGCAGGCCAGGGCAGATAAAACCCCACCCTGACAAAATTGAAGCAATCAGAGACGCTCCTTGACCAGAAACCAATTAACAAATTCTATCGTTCCTTAGGTTAATCGGTTTTTCCAGGATATTCGTTGTGAATTTCGCCGCTATAGTTTGTCCGTTGACGGCCTTAACTAGGAAAGGGTAACCAAATATAGTTTCTTGAGGTTCATGCCTGGAAAGGGCTTTTAACGCTCTTAAGGGAAAACTGATCAGTGCACCAATCCTAAAGCTGCTATACCTGGATTAATGGTTCATTCTGAGAACTGATGCTTCCGACATTACGGGTAGTTTTGCTAGGGGAGCAAGAGGGGGTAAGGTTGCATATATTTGTAGGAAGTTACTCCATGATCAAAAAGGAATAGGAAAATTTCACTCTTACCTTTTCGAGAGTGAATTTGTCCTTAAAACGGACCACTGGTGAAAATCAATAATACATATCATACTTGTGGATAAAATGTATATTATTCATATCATTTTACGAATTAAATTCTTGATCGCTTTGGTGACAGAATAGTACGTTGGTCATATTTGTGTATAAATCCTAAACCTTGATGACCCTTGATAATAGAATCATATGTTGCTTATATTTGTACATAAATTCCATACATGAATCATCCATGGTGATAAATTCATATATCAATCATATTTTTATAAGTTCTATATGTTGATGCTACTTTGATTACCCATTCAAGTTACATTTATGAACGATATCATTTCCTTCTATTAGTTGTTGAACTCGGAACGCATCATCCAGGTCAATCCATTGTTGGTCTTTATGCACACCAGTATGTATCAAATTCATTTATCGTTCAATTACATTATACATAAATGTCTCAGTCACGAAATTGCTTTCAGTATCTTTACTAAAATCCATTCCCAACCTGGCTTCATCATGTTACATGCTAGAAATACATGCTTCCCATGTTTATTCTTTGTGACAGACACAGTATGCAGTTGAAACATCTTTCCTGGAATAAATGTAAAAAAAAGAAATGGGTCGGTGAAAGCCACATGCGGTTGGTTAATACGTTGTGAATGCTATCATTTCAGTGCTACTATTCTGTTCTGGTTTAACGTATCGTCGTATTAAATTGTCATTACAGGGTGACTTGTGTTCATTAATACTAGCCTTAGCTTAAAACGATATTCCTTTGTTGTGTTTCTTTCGAAGCCAGCGATGTGTGCTTGATTATTTTTAGTTCTTGTATTATACAACAAGGAAGCTATACAAGTGTTTTGATGCTAGTTTCATACTAATGTGAAAGTTATCATTGTTTAAATTCGTGATTGATCCTTGTTTATATCTTTAAAAATATATTTATATTGTCGTTAACTTCTTTTTTAGCATTTTCGCTCATCGGTCCGAGCAGTATTCACAATGTGTGGGTCCAGATGGAAGTAGAATAGTAATAAAACATTTGTATATTGATTGCAATTTTGTTGGTGACATCGATTGTAGAGATTTTGCCCACGTATAGTAAGCATGTGCTTCCTCGGGTGTCTGCTAGTAGTGACTGCAACCCCCTTCTATGCAACATCATGGCGGTGTTATTGTCTGCCTTTTTTATATTCCTGGGGAAATCTTTCTGCACCTGCTTTGAACAATTATACATTCATTGTGAACTATACTACATTACATGTTAGGTCTTTCTTGTGATTGAATGACAAACCAAATTTCAGCGTCGCCATGGAGTATCGCTGGTCTTGGTTTTTTACTTCAGGAATTCATGTGAACTATTACAATATTATTTTACAATGTTGTGATAATAGGGATATGCGTGTGTATTGGCGGAATGTTATGATGATAGGGATATGCGTGTGTATTGACGGAATATCTTAATTGTGGACTCGAACGCACATTACCCAGTGACTGAACTGCAAAATATGTTATCTGCTTTCATTATACTCTTCGTCTGTTGTGCTCAAACCTGTGTGGGGAATTTCTTTTTCTTTCATCATAAAGTCTTAAGTAAACGTATTTCCAACGTTTTTGTTTAGTTTTGTTGTTTTGTTGTTGTTTTTTTTTTTTTTTTTTTTGGGGGGGGGGAAGCTTTTTAGCTTTCTTTTTAGATTCTGCTGTAAAATAGAACTACACGAGGGACAACGTCTTGTATGTATTTTTCATCGCTTGCTTTTCACTTCAGATAAGCCAGCTGATCTCCCTCAGTGACGCCTATATTGCATATTTCTGTTATATAGAATATCATCCTGCTAGATTCAAATTGAAATCTCAGATATTGGAGTTTCAAAAATAAATCTGTGGAGTTACATAATTTAGCTGGCCTTTGGACAAAGTCTTTCTGATAGGGTGCTGACATTTTACCCATTGTAATGTCAACGGTGGCGTTCGCTCTACTCTCCATCTCCTTGCTACCACGGTTTATGCTGCATCACTTAAATTCGTGTTTGTAACATATTTTTCACATTAAAAAATATATTCAACATGTACAGTCTGTAAAGTACGGAAGCCCAATAGCGCCAGGTAAAAAGAAAATAAAATTTGCGTTTTTATGAGATAATATTGCGTAATTACGAGATAACACTGCGTTATTACGAGATAACATTGCGTTATTACGTGATAACATTGCGTTATTACGAGATAGTATTGCGTTATTACGAGATAGTATCGCGTTATTACGAGATAACATTGCGTTATTACGAGATAGTATTGAGTTGTTACGAGATAGGATGGAGACTCATTTCAGATATATAGGGTATATGTCTAGACTGATTTATAGAATATTAAACATAGATACTTTGATAAGATTCTATTTTAGATTAAACTTTTCACAAAAATATATGTTAGAACTTTTAGCATATATTCATCAAATTTGTAATCAGACGCACATAAGCCTGCCACTTTGCTTCTTCCAATAGCGACTCACGGTACTAATTCAGCTCCCATAGTAAACCTATGTAAACACCATGATATTAAAAATTCAATAGCTTTAAATTTCTGAGTGCTTATGATCAGACCTATATTTATCAGTATAGATGAAATCTGGATGTCAGCTTCTGTGAAGAGAAAAGGATATGAGCCGCGGCATTTTCTGGACTTTCGTGTGTTTGAAACATGTACTTTCAATTCCTCACCAAAGAGTCAAGTGCGAATTTCAGTAATGAGTGTTCCAAACTCAAGACTGCTAAAGGACTGCAATTCCATCAATTAAACAATGTCTCTATTTTTTTTCAGTTACCCTAGGATAACCTCACAAAAGATTCTTTTTTCCTAAAAAAAATAACTTACATTATTAACCAATGCTGGCCAGCCAAACCCATATATACTCTATTTTATGTTCACGTATGTTTACACTGAAAACGTCAGAACCCAGGTCCTCTATAGCATCGAGGTTTTCAATTTCAATGCTGATTTTTACGTATATTGCGACTTCTCATTGACGTTGTTAGTTTAACCTAGATTGTTGAGATAATTACAGAAAAATCCGGTAGAGGCGTAAGCTAAAAGTTATGACATTCACTATTAAAATTTTTTAAACTTCTAAGGTATTTAGAAACTTTAAAAGTTAGCGTCATAGAAAAAAAAAACAAAAACAAAACAAAGGCTTAAAATTATTTAAAATAAATTTTTACAACCTGTACAAGCCTTTATTTGCTTCACGCCAAAGCAATTTAACACGAATGTTGCTTATTTGTTCACATAACCGTATGCTTAAGCAGCAGAGAGGGTGAACCCTACAACTTTGTAGAGACCTTATTTTTGAAAATTAAGGGTTCCCTGAAAAAAAGAAGTTTTTGCCTAATAATGAAAACTTCTTTAATTGACCAGATTTTTTCACAATCTGGTCACATACGTATGTCATTCACCCTCTCTGCTGCTATGAATTAAACAGCCATTATAAATATTATCAATAATGAGTATTGGAGAACCACACTCAGCTACATTAGCTCGAGAGCGACTAGAGGCAATTAAAAAATATCTACCCGTTCGTGATTCTGTTAAGCAACAACTACAATCGCGTCAGGAGTCTCAGGTGGAATTTACAGAGGGTACAGAAAAATTATTTAAACCGATTGTCGAACCAACAAAGAAAATTGTTACAGCAACTGAGGCAACACAACGAGCTCTTGAAACATTACCTGCTGATATTGCTGGTCGTATTCAAGCTGCTCAACCACCACCACAACCACGACCACCAAGAACCAGAACTAAGATAATAGATAAATTTACGCCTGAAGGTATTGCTGCTATCAAGGACCCAACCAAATTATTTGATATTGCCGCGTTTGGATATTATGAAAGAAAAAAATATGTAAAATCAGAACACGCTAAATCTCTGAAATCTGACAATTGGATCAGGGATATATATCGCGTCGCTACTGATACTCCAGAAATCAGATCTAATGAAGATATTATAAGTTTTAACAGATTTGATGAGGATGTACATAGATATATAGAAGAGGTTAAACAAAGTAAACGATTATCACAACCACCACAATTTGAATTACCACCACCACAATTTGAATTATCACCACTATCATCATCACCACAAGGAGTACAACAACTAAAACAACAACGAGAACAACTAGAACAACAACGACAACAAAAACTAGAACTATTTGAGCAATCACAAAGTGATTACCCAAGATCACCAAAATCACGAATACCAATTCTATCTAAACTAATTAAAAAAACACCACTGAAACCAAGTGAAGAAAAAGAATTTCAAGACGCTCCCGGCGCAACTGGAAGTGGTTTAGGAAGTGGTCTTATTACTTGTCCCAATAATATCCTTGCTGATGTTGATCGACTAGAAATTCTCATCGGAGGAAAACGAGCTGGTAATAATTCCCCAGAAATTATTAATGAAGTAGCTGATATTTGCAAACGATTGTTTAGTGGTGGCATCATGGATATTAATGTATATCGATCTCTCATTAATGAAATCGCCGACGATTATTACAGTGATTAAGTATGTAATTAGTGATAAAAACAATTAATAATAACAATGATCGTGCATGGTATTCAACGTGGACCTACCATGGTCAGGGTAATAAACTCTCGATTACCTGTATACAGAGCAACCTACGGAGATGGATTAGGTGATGTTATTCAAGGTCTGTTTAGAAGAATAGCCCCAAAAGCAATACCTATTGCAAAGCAGCTAGGAATGAAAGCTATTGATGTTGTTCGTGAAAAGGGTATAGGCGCTGTTGGTAATCTCGCTAGCAAAGCGTTTTCAGCAATTAAAGATAGACTATCACGATTAATACGCAGACCGACCCGACCTGTGAAATTACCTAGCACCGAAGTGATGCCCGCAAGTGTAAGTAAAATAATAAATCAAGCAGCTAATCAAAAACTAGCGGAGTTAGCTGATATCCCGATGTCGGAGAAGGAAAAAAATATAACCGCTAGTCTGATAGCAGGAAGTGGTCTTCGAGCTAGACGAAGACGATAATAATAAAGATGTTTAAGCGCGTATCTGACCCCGCGTTTGACATGGACGCACCAGTTCTCAAAGATGAGTCTGTGCGCGATTATCAGTATTATTCTTATGACGCACGAATTCCAAATCAGCGTGGAAGAATCGAACTACAGGTTCAAGATACAAGTAGGTATTTTCTACCTGCTGAGGCATTTATTGAAGTAGAAGGTGAAATTTTAAATAACGCTGTTCCTGCAGCACCAGCAGCATACGCCGCTAATGTTATTGTTGGCTTTGTTAATAATGGTATTATGGCGTTGTTTGATAGCGCTACGTACATGATTGATGGAAAAAATATTGAATCAATCCAGAAGGACGTCGACGTTGCCACGACAATACTAGGTCTTGCGAGATACAGCGACGATTACTCAAGATCAGCTGTTCCATCAATGATGTTCTCAAAAGATACTTCTGACCATCCTGATAGCAGCAATCAGGTTTTTCGACAACCAAATAATAGAGCTGTTCCTCCTGTTGCTGCTGCTATTGAAGATCTACCTTTTCCAAATCCAGATTTCAACTTAGGATTTGCAGCGCGTCGATCAATGTTAAGCGGTAATAGGAGAGCATTTTCATGTGCGATTCCACTGTCACATATCTTTGGATTCTGTAGAAATGTTAGAAAAGTTATTTTCGGAGCTAAACACACAGTTGTACTTGTTAGAAAAGCCACCGACAATGATGCAATATGGAGTGATGCTGCAGTTGCTGCAGGTAAAGTAGAACTAACAAAACTTTCCCTGTGGATGCCAGTGATGACTCCGTCAACATCCGAAGATGACCGGTTGTTATCTTTTATGAGTCAAGGCGGTAAATCAACTTTGTCATGGTTGACTATGACCACAGATGTTATCCAGAGTAATATTAATGGTTTATTTACATGGCAGATAGCTTCTCAGCAGGGTGTTTCTGCACCGCGACATATATTTATTGCGCTTCAAAATACTGCACGAGTAAATAATCAGACACAAAGTAATATGATATTTGACAAACTCGGTGTTTCTGAGGTTTCATTGAGGATTAATGGACATCAAGAACCATCCGAGGGTATATTACTGAATTTCGATCAAAATCATGTAGCACGTGCATATCATCGATTAATGTCGTTCATGGGACGTGATCAAAATATTGATACTGGTTTACAAATATCGCAGTTAGATTTTACAACGCTGTATCCGATTTATTATTTTTCACTAGAACATTTAGATTTAACCAGACAATCTGTTGTAGATATTCATCTTCGAGCTCGTGTGATTCGAGGAGTTATTGTTAATTACAAAGCAATCGCCGTTATACTCAGCGATAAATCGATGTTACTCGAAGGTGTTGGTGGACGAATGAGAGTTATTGATGCTCCAGTAGAAAACATGTAATTAGATCGTTCATAATATTAATAATGTCATATTATCACGTTAGTGTAAGTCTGACTCCTGGTCAGATTAAAAAGCTGCAATCAGCATCAAAAAATAACTGTGGAATAAAAATATCGCTAAAACGAGAACAGATGACCGGTGCAAATAAACTATCGTTGACCGAGCGTCAGTTCAAAAACTTCAATGATGCTAAAAAATCAAATAAAGGCGTCAAACTTAATCTTTCTGCGGCGCCATCAAAGACATCGCTAAAACGGGTGGTATATTTCCACTTCTTGCAGCAATACCAGCATTAATAGCAGCTGCAGCACCAGCTGTTGCAAAGGCAGCTGCGCTAGGTGCTGTTGGAACAGCTGCTGGAATGGCGTTAAAGAAAGCAACCGGAAAAGGAATCAAAAAAAAAGGAAAGGGTCTAAGATTACCAGGGACAGTTTACTAATATCACCTATGCCCAATTTTGATTTACTTAATGCTGCTAAGCAATTAAAAATAAAAAATTTTAGAGGTGTTTTTATGCGCGATCAATTACCTACCGTTGCAATGCAACATGAAACCGGTATTATTAATCTCGATAAAATTCTGGCCCAGGCACGCACTGGGTCGCATATGCAATTGATCCACGTGGAATTATTTATTTCGATTCGTATGGATTAGCACCACCAAAAGAATTTCTTCATTACGTTAGCAATAATACTGCTCCAATCTGGTATTCAACGCTACCGACACAAAAATAACTGATCCTCCAATATGCGGTCGTGAAACCCTCGCTATGCTTGATGCTGTATCAAAATCAACAGCGCCGCCTCATAAAGTCGTACACGCGTTCACTACACTACGTCATAACACTTAAACTGATATCAGTAAATATAATGGTAGATATTTATGGAAGATCCTCAGGTAGAGCTCAGAAGATCGATTTATCTAAATATGCAAACATTGATCAGCTCAGAAATGAAATCGATGATTTATTAAATATAACAAGTGTGGATCAAAATGAAGTCGTCGTTTTTCAGGACAAACAAGGACGATTAAAAACGAGTAATATACAACTACTAGATGTTCTTGTACGAATTCCAAATGCGGTTATTAATAATGTCGTTACTTTCACTGATCAAGGTAAAATACAGGATTCCGGTAAGTCGGTTAACGATTACGTTAAGAAAACTGGTGATGTATTTACCGGTGATGTTATTATGTCAGGAAGAAAAATTACGTATCTTGGAGATCTAATCGCAGATACAGACGCAGCAACAAAAAAATACGTCGATGATCAAGAATCCAAGTACGTGTCAGTGCGCGGTGGTATAATGCGTGCATTTCTCAACATGAATAGTAATGGTATTAATAATCTCAGAACACCAGAAACAGATTTTGACGCTGCAACGAAGAAATACGTCGACGATAAGGAAATTCCAATAACGACTTCGTTAACGATTATCAATGATGGAATTGCTTCATTTAGAACTGAATTTAATAATCACATACAAACATTTCTAAATTTTCGTAGAAATGTAAACAGATCTATTAACGAATTTTTTGGAACTCCACCAACTGTTATTATTAATCTCGCTGACATTAACACAAGACTCAACGATATCATTAGTGGTATTCCTAACATTATTCAAAAAACTAATCTCGTTAAAATTCCTCACAAGCAGATCATTAATATCGTGCACACAGTCGCATCAGGAAAGGCAACATGGACACCGGAAAATAACACCCTTAAACATACCGCAGAGGTTACTGGTGTATACAGATTATCTATATTTTGTGCTGAAAAATTTACTATATTTACCACATTTACATGGCGTCATTCAACCGATAGTTTTTTCTGGAACTGTGTCTATAGTGTTAAACAAAGATGTCGAGGAAACGTTTATGCTAATAGCGAATGATAAAAAGTTAACCGCAGCGACTTATTGGTGGTGTATTGAGTTTGTAGCTGAAACTCCCGAATTAGTTACTTAAATAAGTATAATGAATCAAGAATCATTTATCGATGTTCAACGTCACAGATACGCTCAAGTATGTGAGTGTCAAACTAAACTAAAAAATATCATCGACGATTACACGATAAAGGTAAAAAAATATCGTCGTCGTATGGTCGTTATTGATGTAATGGTATACTCGGTTTCTGCTGTTATTGCTGGAACTGGATTATTATTATCAATAATAACGATGACAGCGCCTGTAACGATTATAGTTTCAACGGCAACAACATGCGCAGGTATTTTCAGTATTATCTCTAAAAAAATATCTACGTGTACGAATGATAAACTAAACGAGTATATAATGAAATTACACACAGCAACAACCGCATACACTAAATTATGCTCGTATATTTCATCGTATCTCAGTGATGGTAAAATATCCGATGAGGAGTTCGTAACGATAATGAAAACCTACGATGAAGCATTCATAGTGGAACGCGATGCGTTCTCTAGTGACGGAAAGATGGAGAATTAAATAATAATGATAATAATAATGTCAGAGTCGCGCGAACTATTACAGCAGATCGTAGCTAATACAACGCCGTCAAAAACTACTATGATATCATTAAGTTCAACCAATCCTGAATTTAGCGTTAATTTTCCGACTGAAATTCCAGTAAAGGAAATAGCATTAGCGCAATTACGAGTTTATTATAGTTGGCCTAATATTAGATCAAAACCGTTTGGTGGACAACAACCAAATAATTCACTGGTATTTGCGAATAAGAATAAACCGGATGGAACACCTGACTGGCAGGTTGTAAGAATTTCAACGGGCAGTTATCAAATAGAACAGATTAATGATGAATTCCAACGCAGAATTAAATCTATCACAGGGAAAGAATCTAAAATAGCGATTACTGTTCACGAACCAACACTATCAGCGGCGATTGAAATAAATTCTCCGGACTACCTCGTAGATATTTATCAGAGTTCGATCAGATCCGTGTTAGGATGGCCTGAAGTCGCACCTGTTTATAATGGAGTTTCAGAACCAACTAAAAATGAGTTTAAAACGAGTGAAGAAAAATTCATTAAAAATCCAGAATATCGAAATAAATATCCATGGAGATATATATTATTTGAATCTGATTCAAACAATAATATATACTACTTTATCGATTTTGACGGTAAAAGAATTCCCAAGATGACTAGATCAGTATTTAATATTATCATTACACCAGAAGGGAGGCAACGAGATATTATTGATGAAAAATTTTTTAAGGATTTTTTAAATACTCTTAAACCTGAATACGATAAAACGTTTAATGATTTAAGAAATTTACTTATTTCATTATCACAACATTATAATGAAAGTGTAAAGCAGCAAATAATCGAGTCAATAAAACATTTAAATGGTATCTTATTCGATTTATACATCGTCAATCGAAGTATTATAAACACTACGACTAAAATCGATAGTATTTACACAAGTCCAACATTAATGCAATTATTTCTTAATCATTATTAAATAACAGAAAAAGATTTACAAACATTTGTTATACCAGATTTAAATATCGCTGAAATGAAGAAATCACTAAATGATCTTATTGAAGAATATTATCCGGGAGTAATTGAATCGTGGAAACAAATAGCCCCACCACCGGCTATACTAAAATACAATAACAATCCCTTTGGTGCCGGTAGACATATATCGCCAGGCATTGTAAACATAACATCAGTTATTGCAATCAATCTGGTATGTGATGTTATTGAAGGTAGCTATCAGGTAGATCTTTCTAAATCTAGCCACCGCAGTGGCACTGCGGAGCAAGGGTATATATTATTCAGATTTAGTCCGATTGTCCCTCCAGGCTCGTTAATTGTGTCAGAACCAATTAATCCCGTTTACCTGCGAGTTCATAATCCATTTCTGACAAGAATAAGTTTCAAACTTACAGACCAAAATAATAGAATTCTGGACACGAGGAACGAATCTCTTAATATAAACCTGTATGTACGCTCATAGAGCGTTATCATAATGCGTTTTTATAACAATATCCGGATGTTTATTCTTTTGTTTACATAAAATCCGTACACAATGAAATCTAGAAAGCTGTGGCTGCATATTGATTATTCCATAACATGTGCGTAAAGTTATTTTAAGACCGCTATATATAATAACTAAATCAATATCCGCTGTTACGACCCACGCATAGACTCAGTGTTATACAGAATTATATATATTTTGGAAACTATAAAATCTCATTTTAGACAGAAAAATATGGTTTTTGTTAAGAATATTGTAGTTTTTAGGAATAACGATATGACTGACACGTTGGTAAACACATGCTAACTTTTTCAATATGTATTTATAACAAGGTCCGATAGCTCAGTTGTTAGCGTGTATAGCGTATATTAGTCCGTCTGTCTGTTACCTTAACGAACTATAACTTTATGCGTGCAAAATTATTTTATGAATTTTGAAAAACTGAAGTACAATTCTACATTCTATTAGTAATACAAGTTCTGTGAGACAGCGTAAATATTATATATATATACTTAAATTTAACTATATTATTGATAAGAGAACGATGGCCGAAATGGTAAGACGGTTTGACGTAGATCGAAGCTCTACAGACTCTCGCGTGTTCGAGTCTCCAAAAATGCTAAAGATATTATCTTGCATTTGCGACTGATGCTTATTTAATTGGGGAACCCGGAGAATTTCCTCGATATCCACAACAGACAAAATACACTCTCCTATCATACACCCTTGAGGGGTGTACGTTTTACACTCCCGGGGTTTTGTATGGGGGGAGAGTGTACAAAATCTGTTGACGTAGACAAGATTCCCCCGTCATCACCATTTGTATATATTCATGTTCATACAATCATTAGGATAAGTTTATGTTTGTGCAGTCCAAAATCATAAACCATCTGTATATATTTCATAACCATACAATCATTAGGATAAGTTTATGTTTGTGTCGTCCAAAATCATAAACCATCTGTATATATTTCATAACCATATATCACAAACAAAACAGCTCCCTGACAAAAAAAAAAAAAAGTCATGGGAGCTAATATTTTTTTATATTAAATATATATATATATATAATGAACCATGAAAACATCAATGATATTATTTCTGCTATTAAAAAACTAAAACATAACGGAATAAAAATATCTGATAATCTCGACCCTCAGAAAATTATGTGCGATTTTGAATTACTGCAACAAAGAAAATTTGATAATAAATATACACTACCTTCAAACTACAGATTGAATCACTAGCTATAGTAAACGACAATCAAGTAAAGCTATTTGCACCTCTTGCACGTTCGATCGAAAATATTAAATCCGAACTGTCTCACGAGTACGAAAGAAAAAAGATTGTGGATAATCGTGTAATGCAATTAAGAAAGATTATTCTATCTGATTCTGTCAAAAATGATAATGACGCTGAGAGCAGCGACGATGAAGGTGGACCCCTGACAGAGTCAGTGACTGTAATTATGGCTAAACAAAATCCTTGGGAAAATTGACATTCTGCTTAGTATAATACAACCTACACATATTTGACAAGTATAGACAATCAGGATAACTTTTGACATTAATTCGTATAAAACGGATAACTACGATCATTATGCTTGACGGAGCGCTAAATCATTTGGTAATATTAAAAATATGGTAGACTAAACGTATTGAAACCTAATTTTTTGCAAAAATCTTTTGGAAAAGGCAGATTTCTGTATATTTTCTGCCGCGTATTGTACTGAAGGTGGTAATATGTCAAAATATTTGGCAGCAGAATTAATTGATTCAAAACTAATTTCCTCCCCAGTTTCTGTATTCACTGATTTAATAGCTCTCTTTCTGTATAATTTACACCTTCCTGTGTTTCCGGATTTACAATTTTGACTCTGTGTAGTAACTCGTAAATTAGAAATCGAATTATCAAGCTTATCACTATTGATGTAATCAACTACATATCCATCTTTGATTATTCCAAAATAACACTCGTAGGTAAATATATGAGATAAATATTTATTTTTTCCAGCAGTAAATCTAAGATAACCAGTATTATCAATACTACCGACTGGTTTTTTCAATCTGCAGTTTCTAATCACACCTTCTCGAGATGCTTCATAATTGGTAAGGATTGGATGTGACACAAACTCATTTTGTTCCATTTATATATAATATTTATTTGTCTAAATCATTGTTTTTTGAAAATCTAGCCAAATAATCTTCTTCGGTTTTTATAGGAGAGTCAGCCTTATATTTTTTATCGTAATATCGTTTTAACTCTCTGTATTTTTTACCACCGCATTGCGCTTACAATTGAGTTTTTCCTCGCACTCCAGCACTACAGACAATACACGGTTTTGGTCCTAGACTTCCATTTCTGACACATTGCATATGATAACTACAGTATTCAGTCACGCATGTTCTGTTACACGGAGACGTATAACCGATTTTTAACCAGTGGCATTGATTTGGTTGAATCATATGCAAAAGATTAATGTTCAATTAAATATATACTTGCCCTAATTATAATATGGGGGAATTATCCGCGATTGAACCCTCCCCTGCTAGATTTGACCTTGACAGACTATCAGAATATAAATTTAGTACTTCGATGCAGGATCTGGTATTAACGGATGAGGATGTAACCGAACGTATTCGTGAAGCAAAAAGGGAATTTCGTGACGATGGTGCAGTTCATGCATGGTCAACATTCAGAGTTGGAAATGTTACTAATATGATGAACGACAAACGAGGAAAAGTAATTATTAATCACCTTGATAATCAAAAATATTTTATTTTAATAAAATTTATTGCAAATACAGAAGAAGATATTTGGATTATTCGTGAAAAGCGTGATCCAGTCCGTATGCAGTCCGGGGGTAATATTGTTCTTTTGAGTAATAAATCTAAGCCCGGAATACTAACCGGTGTTGACAAACCTTACTATATACAAAGTTATCCAGCAACTGCAGTTGTATATGGAATATTTCCGCTGATTGATAAACCTAATGTTGCGGATCTCAAACCGATGAAAATATCAAGAATAAACTGCGTAGCTGAACGAGTTACAGAACACTTTACAAACGCGATACGTGGTAATGGTTTAACTGATTTAAGACGTAAAAAAATAAACACATGGGCAGAGTCGGTTAAAAATACCGGAGCGTCTATCAAAGATGTCGCTGAGCTAGAAAAAAAAATTAAAATTCCCAATAACAGTAAAAACGCTGACAGGAGAGATTTTATATAAATCGAAATACAAATCAAGAGGAGCTCCGATAGATATTATTGATCATAATTCGCACGCATGGACCTCAGCAGTAACAATATTTCCACGAGATAGAACGGTTAAATTTTATAACGGTGATATCTTTGATTTTATTAAAAATATCAGTAAAAGTGACCCTGTATCCATTTGGTTATTTCAGAGTTCGGAATATGATCATTACGATCAGTTTGTACGGCCTAATGGTGATATTTACCGTACAGAATCTCTTAATGTAGAAATGGAACATCTTGCGCAGCGCCTTTAGCGTGAATATACTTCAGACGATGTCAAAATTAGACAATTATTAAATAATTGTTTTACAATTCCATCTGTAGCGGCTCACTTCGCTCAGGAAAAAAATTTATGGAAACCAACACGATCGGAATTCCTTGAAGATGTCAAGAAAAGCTGTGTAGAATATGGTCACGGTGGATTATGGAACACCAAATACAACCATAGTGATGTTATCTCGGTTAATATGGTAGCGTGTTATCCTGGGAGTTTTCTTGGATATGGAGTATGTTCTAAATACTTTAAGAGATTCAGACATCCTACACATGACATGACCAGGGTTGCGATAAACGGACATTTACCAGATTTTGACTTAACCAGATTTGCTCATGTAGAATTATTCGAATTTGCAGAAAATCTCCATCCGATTACTTATGCTTGGTTTGGAAGACATTTTTCAGAGCGATGTTGGGTTCCGATAGTACTATTGTGATATATGCTTGATGCTGGATTTTTAATATCGTTGAGAGTAACTGAAGCGATTATATCGTATAATTCACAGAAGCAAGTTTGGTTACCAGAACCGGACAGATTTAATATCAATGATACCAGGAAAGAATTCCCTGATATTGATGAAGATTATATTATTAAAATAAATAAATGCAGGAATGAACATGATGAGAAATTTACAAAAGATCTTGGTAGAAAGATAATCGGTAAATTTACTCAAGGTGGTTCATACGATTATAAACGGCACTGTACAAGATTGATTATGGATGATGCTGAACTAGATTTTATAATCGCTGATACAACTGAGAAAAATACGTTTATAAACAGACGTAATGCTTATTTATCAGATGGAACGAAACTAGGTACCATTGTGAGTTATCTTGATGGCGAGTCACCGCAGTTTACTCATTTAAGATCTTCGATGTTAGCGTACGTTTCTATAAATCTATTATCGATGATAAATAAATTTCCTCGTCACGCTGTTAGAGTCGCTACGGATTCATTTTATGTACATAAAAAATATAAAGATTTATTCAAACTCGGTAATGGTGAATGGGGGACATGGAGAATAAAACAAGAAAATATACTTAGTTATTCTGAATCTGCAGATGTTGAAATTGCGGAAACATATTACAAAAATAATAATCAAATATTAAAGTCATCTGCACCATCTGTGTACGATCATGTATCTAGACATAAAACCGTTTATCTTAATGGGTGTGGTGGTTCAGGTAAAATAACTCGTGTAATTAATTTATTTATAAATAATACATCAGATATGATTGTTTTAACACCGACGCACAAACTCGCCAGAGAAATAAAGCAACGAGGAGTAAAATCGTGTACTTATCACAGTTTCTTTAGATGGTGTGGAGACACATGGACTCCATCGCGGATGGGTGAGAAGTATATACCTAAATATATTATATGGGACGAGATATGCACGGTGTCGTTAGAAACACTAAAAACATTTCTTGATTGGTTGTTACTAAAGAATACTGCTGTGATTATGTGTGGCGATAATGGTCAACCACCACCCTTTGTTGGACAGTCTCCACATGAATGGCTGAAGAATAACGTAGATTATTATGAAGAAATAAATGATGACCACAGAGCTATTGATGAACCGCTGAAGGAATTTAAAAAATTAATCAGACTTCAGCCAGACAGAGTACAATGTGAGATAATGCGAGGAGTAATTCCAGAGACTTCTATGAATGAATTTTTGACTTTATGGAATCCCGCTGATTTAATAGTCGCGAGTAGAAGGATAGTTCGTGATGAACTACAGGATAAATTATTTACGTTACATAAAGAAAAGTTTTCAGATCTACCTGTACCATTATGTTATCGCCCCCCAGATACTCGACGACAGAATATTGATGTTGAAACTCCTGGTGGTGGAATACAGAATCTTGTCTTGAATGATATTATTTTAGTCGATATTAATGTCGTTGAGAATGCGCTGAGTATGAATAAATCGCCATGGACGTTAGATACGCTATAACGATTCACTCGTCACAGGGATTAACTATAACTGATACTAGAATCTGGATTGTAGATGATAGGATCGAATGGTCGAATTTAGTCTATCTCGCCGTATCTCGAGTCAGGAGAATATCGCAACTGCGTAGAGTTATTGTAGATTACGTAACTGAAGAAATCACTAACAATATCGATATCAATAAAAAATTAGTCAGCTATAAAACGTGTGACAAAAAAAATAAACGTGATTTTGATCTTGATACTGAATTTATTATAAAACTAAAACAACTACAAAATAATCATTGCGCAAGTTGCAACTGTAATATGTCATGGCAGTATTCGAATAATAATCCAAGACAATTTACCGTAGACAGAATTAATAGTGATCTTGGTCATACACGTGAAAATGTGATGCTGACTTGTCTTGAGTGTAATCGACGTCGAGGCTCTGGACGTTTATAAAATTGAACGTGGTGGTAATTGTGTATCTGCAGGAATTATTTGCAATTGTTCACGTACAAATCCACGTTGAGGGGCTGTAGAATCTAGTCTGTATATTGCAGGTCTACCAGTGGATCTAACCACGCTAGAAATTTTATGTGTAGTCACGCTCCAGATAGGATCGGTTGCTCTTTTTTTACCACCTTCAAGTTCGCCAGGTTCATATAAATATCTAACTGTAACATTACCTAATACTTGTTGAGAGAAAGATTCACGTCGTATTGGTATATATATATATATTTTTGATCGCATTAGAAGGTTTCATGGAAGTTGCACGAGTAATTTCATTATTCAACGCAGCTATCACACTCGGTAATCTTGCAACCCATTCACGAGATCTATCCTTGAGGTCAGTAGATATTTCCTTTGCATATTGATATCCGAATAACCGCTCAGCAAGTGTTCTATTAAATCGTTCAACGATTGCCTGATCACGATGAATTTCAGTATGTCCTCGTCTGATTTTAACGTTACGTTTCTTCATCAACGATGATACTACTCCAAGAAATTCTTTACCAGGATCAACTGGTAATAACCGTGGCCATCGTAGACCACCACGTTGATAAATGCGCTCAAACGCAGATGCAACTTCAGATGTTGTCTTTGTTGATAATGGCTCCGCTTCTTTATATCTACTCGCAACGTCAACAACAGTCAATGCGTATTTGTACGTGCGTGATTTTGGTCCACATGTTTTAATAGTATCGTGTGGTAAAAATAAAATATCTGCTTGATGAGCTTCATTAGGAACGCTAACATCAAAATGCGCGTAATGAATTTTTTTAGGTGGACTTAGGAAGATTTGCCATATTGCCTGTCGTGCTAACCATGATGCAGCGACATCACGTGAAACTTTTGCTGCTTCGGCGAGTTTACTAATCGCTGCTTTACCTCTCCAGAATCCTCTCGGGGAATAATAAAAAGATTCCATTATGATAGTTATATAATTAATTGCCATCCCCTAACACTAGTTTACCTTTCATAGTAGTTTTTACTAGAAAACTAGCTAATTTTTCTCTGAGAGATTTATTAGGTATAGCATTTAATGCGTGAATCAATTTCACATCAGAAAGATGTCGGTGTTGCAAATCTTTACTTTTATACGCGACATCATGAACGTAACACGCTTGATCAATCTTATTTACTGGATACTCTCCTGGTTTTGGTTGATCATCAAGTCGGATATCAAGACGAGTTCCAGGACTACAATAATTATATCCGGGTAAATGTTTCTCACCGGGGTATTTAGCCCATGGAGTTCCTGGTAATTTTCCTAAAGAAGCAGCGATATCACCCCCACCTGTCTTTGTTGGAATAAATTTATATTTCTTGGTACCACATTTCACACACTTACCTGTAAGTGCACGTCTTTTATTTCTTGTTGCTATTGTCGTTAATTCAGTAGTATCGGTAGGTGCTCTGCATCGAACACAATATAGAATCATATTATTTATTATATGGATATAATTGACTTTTCTGCGACACGAAAACAAGAACCAGTAAAACACTATCCAGCGCTTCCGAATTCTATCAGAATGATTATAATAGGCCCATCTGGAAGTGGGAAGACGCAATTACTGCTTAATCTGATAATGCGATGGCTGAAGTGGGATAAATTATATTTAGTAGCGCCATCTGTAGATGATCAGCGATGTTACGAAGTACTTAAAGATTTTAATGAAAACGCAAAATCGTTACATGAAGACAATGTCATACACTTTATTACTGATATTGATGAAGCGCCATCCGTAGATGATCTAGATGGATTCATTAATAATTTAGTAGTGTATGATGATGTTATGCTGGACAAACAATCCAATCCAGCTCGGATATTTTCACGAGGCCGTCACAAAAACACAGACGTGATTTATGTTACCCAGAGATATACACAAATTCAAAAAGTAATCAGAGACAACTGCAATATTTTGGTTGTGTTCAACGGAGTTGATAATCATACGCTGCAAAATATTTATTATACTTGGTGTTCCGGGGACATGGACATGAACAAATTTAAAAATTTCTTTTCAAAAGCACAAGCTGCTCCCTTTGGTTTTGTAACAATAAATTTACATGATCCTAGGTCAAGATATCGCAACGGACTTGATATAATTTTTGGATAAAAATCATAGCAGCAGTAGAGCTGAACGACAAAAAATTGAGTAACCCGCGAATGAACGAAATCGCATAAAAATCTGAAGAAAAAAAATACGTCAACAAAAAGTAACGGAAATGAGCTAACCCAAACGATTTATTATCCGTTTTTCAAACTATATGGTAATAATAAAGTTAAGAGGTTCTGTTTATGTTATTGACCTTTGTTTTCAGCCTCTGTAGGAACCTTATTTTTTATAAATAAGGTTTCAGCCAAGTGGTCTGTTCAGCTCTACTGCTGCTAGAAGTCTCGGTCGGTTAGAAGCTTCGGTTTGGCGTTATTGACCTTGTGTTTTCATTTTTTAGGAAGTTTTATTTTGACAATTCCAGGGTAGACCAATTAGAGTCTGTCCACCCTCCCTGCTGCTACTTTCTCTGATGTAATGATCTTACAATATAAAATTTTCGCTCAACATTTGTAGCCTATGAAGACAACTTTACCAAAAGATTACGAGAAATAAGTGCTGTATAAAACCCGTGCATGACCTATTATTCTCATGCTTTCCCGTCATAAATGTCACTACTAATACGTAATGTATTTGCCGTTCCTCTAAAATTCTCCTAATGCTAGTATTTCCAGTTTTTGTGGACAGTATAGGTACAACGCTCAAATGTCTGGCGCACTCTTTGCAAATTTCACTTCCCAATGACACTTATAACGATAAAATATTGTGGTTAATCCATTTTGTTGCGGAGAAAGAAAATTTATTGCGATGACGCATTCGTCTTTAAAACCTTTTAGTATGAAGTAAATGTCACTTTGTTTGAGTGACGTAAGAAAATAGAATAGGTTACTGACATTCGCGTAAAAATGCTTCCGCAAACTATCCGTGTCTGTCCGTCTGTCTTTCTGCATCGATATTTTTATCTATTGACTTAGGCACAATGTTATATATCAGACTTCTCAGAGAGAGAGAGAGAGAGAGAGAGAGAGAGAGAGAGAGAGAGAGAGAGAGAGTTTCCAACTATCATGTCGTTTAGTGATGCACTAATCAAAAAATTAATTCATCATTTGGCATAAGGCAATCCGTCCATTCATTTCATTTCATACCGCACTCATTAAGCCATCATAAGTAATGGTATTTGTAAGGTAGTGGAGAATCTTTAATTTATGGACTTGAGTTGTTCTCTTTTTATTGTTTTCTTCCCATTTACATGATATGGTATAAGGAAAGTATTGTCATGGACACTCCATCAATAGAGGAATTAAAGTATAAACACGTTTTTATTTAGTACAATTCCCTTGTCAAGTGAAGCGTCTGTTGTCCGTATGAAGGCTGATTTTACGTGTGTTTGAATAGGAGCCATGTTTTTTCACTGTGTAATATTAGCACAAATATTAAAAGCGACCTGTACACTGAATAGTACAAACTGATTTTTATATGATGTATGCCAGTCGAATATACAGTTTATTATGCACTAGAAGCATTTTAATGTCTGGTCCATTATGCATGACACATTACAAGGCAAGATATCTTTTTTGTTTGAAGTTTACACAATTTTAAAAAGAAATTAGACAATGATGAAACTTAGCGAGTAAACAAAAATAGGCATATCAAGAAAAATGAAGACTGCATACTTTTGCTTACATAAAGTAAACTTCAGTAAATACAAACTTCTCTTGAATAAAATAAAGAATTTTTGGATCACTATTCAGTCTTAAAATAGTGATACTGATTAATCAAGTAAACATTTTTTTCGAAATATGCTATAGCTTGAAGATTTTTTATCTTGTATTTATGCTCTACCTTTTAGAACAACTCGAACTATACTAAATAACTGTCACTTACTCTTTAGCAATTGAAACAAGTAGTCATTACAATACTGACGGTGAAAATAGATTGTGTCATTTTCTTGCAGTTTACATGACAACGAATCTGAATATCATAGTCGTCTGCATTACGTAATTATACAGTCTTGAGGAAAGAAATATGTTTCCCGTTATTTCTGGCGCTGATCGACATTGATGAAATTTGCGTTGAAACAGTGAGATCACAATGAATTGTATGTCTGTATGTTTGCAACTGTGAGACTGTTATTTACATATGGAAATTCAACGAATCCAATACTAATTATAAGATTTTTTTTTAACCCACCAAGAAGACATTATTGGATAAAAGTTGTTGTTCGTAATTGTGTACATGCTCTTACAATGTACAAACATGGAAGAATTAATATAGGTTTAACTAATTTAATATTGGATAATCCAGCCTTTTTGATTTCGTACGTTTTAACAAATATTGTATTTACACAGATTCTCAATTAACTTTCACATGAAAGCCTAGAATTTACACCAAGAATTATTTAAAATTTGTTTAAACCAGGAATTATTTAAAATTTTCAATCTCCGAGTTATTATGTTTTGGAGGGGGCGCCAGGATTGACACAAATAAAACATAAATTATTAAAATAATTATTAAAAGAACGCATTGTCTATTAGCATATGCACTGGTTAATTGCAAATAACTGGAAAACATCTGCATGTATTTCATAGTGTATTAGGTACTTATCTCTCCATCTCTCGTATGTTAAACAATATGATGAATACATACAGCCATGTCTGTGTTTATTTGTGTCGCATTCATGTTAGTGAAATGCCGATATTAAGTAGATGGGAGAAACTCCTGACTTGGCCACACTTGCAAAGTTTGCCAATACAATATACGTAACATGTTTAGGTTGGTCGATTAACAGTTGCACTTGATAATTAGAAACATATCGGTAATACCCCCCCCCTCTCTCCCTCTCTCTCTCGTTTTCTTTTAACATCCTTACCACAACCTGAGGCTATAAACAA
>JAECUM010038635.1:0-20349 GCA_016617855.1 Megalonaias nervosa | reverse complement strand
GTTGTTTGGTAATGTATCAACAGTTAGTTTGGTTTCCTGCTGCGTACACTCCTAGTTTCGTAAAATACTATTATGCATCACTCCGGGAACCAGACTAATCAAGAAAACAAAAAGCCGTGACGTAATACACGAATGTTCTCGCATACCGTGTTAGGTTGTTGAAACCAGTTGCAATCATGTTATCGATCTTTCAGATGTTGGACATTTTGAAATTAAATGTGATATATAGATAATAACGAACAACTTCATCAGAAAAAGCGCTTTATTGAAGATTTTTCTCGACTCGATCATAAAACGAGGATTCAGCCATTAAACAGCCCAGTTCCCCCTCCCCTCTAGCAGGTTTTTTGGAGGTCCCTCGGTAACTCGCGCCCTCGCTTATAGTGCGGTCTGTGTTTTTAGACCCAGATGTGCGCGAGTTATCGAGGGAGAGGTGTATATATATAGCAACAAATCAACTAGTTCTGCAAATGCGTTACCACTTCTAAATCTACTTCTAATTTCCACTAAAATGTTTATCACCTTTCTAAGATAGGACATCTTCAATACTGCTTTTAGCCATTTAATGTTTTGATAGTCATTACTTGGCACATGATCCATTCATACAGAATTTTGGCGCTAGATATAGTATGAATCACCTTGACCTTGAGGTATCCTGCTCAGTATTTCATTCCCTTTTTAATTCACTATTAAATCATATCACAATCCGTGTGCAACTATAATTCTACTTATTTTAAAACTATTATCATTGAATAGTTCAGCTGCACTCAAAATAATGTGGTGAATCTAGCTTATAATTATTCATTCATACATTTCTAATTCTTCACAAAAATGCCACAAGTATGAAAATATCTTTCTTTAAATTCTAGTTGTGTAAGTCACGTTTTAATTACAAATGTTTGATAACGTCATGAACACGTGTTAATTCATTTTGCTGATACATCCTTTATTCCATAATAATGATATCTGTTCTTGTCAATTACAGTTAACATCTCATCACTGTCTCTTTCAATCATTTTAATTCTAAGTTTGTCTACCGTTTCGCAGACTGCTCCGGTGGCCTAGTGGTTAGGGCGTCTGCCTTGGATGTGGGAGGTTGTGAGTTCAATCCCCAGCCAAGCCATACAAAAGACTTACAAAAATGGTACTAACAGCTGCCTTGCTTGGCGCTCAGCATTAAGAGGTTAGTGTTAGGACTGGTTGGCCTGGTATCAGGATAATGTGACAGGGTGGGACATCATGCTACATGTCTGCAGCATGATGCCCCAGTGCTAGACATCACTATAAACTGCCACAATGCTGACATTGTAGTGATATGACTGAAAAATTGTTAAAGCTACATTACAAATCCAAATCACACACTTAAACTCTTACAATTTCGCAGACATTAACATATATATTTAATTCTTTCTCACTATTATTTCTCTTGTATATTTCTTCAATATTTGTTAAACCAGTGCCTATATTTGTCATGGTAACATTTTGTTTAGGTCTACATAAATTATCTATTGGTGGGATTATAATAGATTCTAAAGCAAAAAAAGGCATGTATTGTCTGCGCTTTCAACATTAAGATAGGCTTTATTATTATTTTTTTTAAAAATCCATTCAGGTAAATATTTGTACGAATCTCCTCTTATCGGTTGATATCTATATGTAGCATTAAATATATCATTTGGGCAAAAGACTAACCTCTTTTATTACTTGTTTTCTGACTAAATTTTGTTTCTAATATATCAAATACATATACTGAATTTAACCCTCCATCTCATTTCTATTCATTGTGTTCACAGGCAATGTTCTATGCTACCAATCTGCATGCACGGCTGACAAGAGGGAGGGGCAACCGGGGGTATATCCCTGGGGCCCAGGCCGAACAACACTTTATAATTTTGTGAAAGAAAAATTTTGTTTGAACAAGAACTAGGAGAGGCCCCAGTGTTTCTTAACCCAGGGCCTGTGATCACTCTCTACAGCCCTGTCTGCATGATGACATATACCATTTTCTCAGAGTTTAATTAAAAAAGATCTAGTTAGACCCAAATCTTTAATTTTTCTACTTTTAATTTTGTACATATGCAGTATCATACGCAATATTCTGATTAGGTTTCATTATCTCCTGCTTCAAATCTAGACTCGTAAATGTTTAGTAAATGAGTCTTAGTGCCTGGTTATCGTCATTTTATTTGTTCAATACACATCATTTAAAGCATTTAGATCATGGATTCTTTTATTAAATTTAGCCTGTTGAAACTCATTAAATTAATACTGTTAAATAAATACTGAACCTATTTATCCCAAAATATGTATAATGTTCTTTCCCTTGTTTATCATTATATGCATGCTTTATGAGCAGAAATGTTCAAGAGTATTGGTGGAGATAATGCAAATTGTATTATTGTCTGAAAGTCTGTTAAAGTAACTTTAGTGAATTTGAAAACATTTATGTGGTATTATTTCACATTTTTAGTCCACGAGTACAATGAGAAAACTTTTATATGTCAATTGCTTTTGCATCCATGGCTGTATTTTTCATAATGCTTATATATCAACAGTTTGCCAACTTGTCATCCATGTGATTAACATAGACCAATTTGTATGGAAATCTTGATTTTCCTTGCTTATGTAATGTGTTTGTAGACTGCTCAGATAACCCAACTAGAGCATCTATCTTGTCATGTTTAATTCATTCCAACAACTGACAAAATTTGTGCAAGAAACTATACATTTATGACCAAAGTATATTTGTCTAATATGATTCTTCTGAGATTTATATTAAATTACTGTTGATTTTGATCAAGCTCAACTGTAATCATGCGTAAGATTTCTGAAGTACTAGTATGTATATTTTGCAGAATTCTGTGAGTAATCTGAAAGAAATGTTATTCTCAGTTTAAATGGTGTAAAAATGTGGTGCAAGATAGTTGTTTGTGAAACTAATATAAATGAGAGACATTAATCTTCTTCCCATTTCTTACATCCAGAAATATTATACTCCATGCTTTGAAATGGCAAAAGTGCATTTACAGTTCACTCAGCATCATGTTCAAATATCTAGCTCTATTAATGTTTGCATAATATCAAAAATAACATGAAAATATAAATTAGAAATTAACTTTATATTTAATCCAAATTTATTTTCATATTCTTCTTTGGCTATCTTCATATTACTGGGTCAAGACATAATGACTTTCACAAGATCTATCATGATATGCCAAAATCATAAATCAAATTTTCAAAATATGTAGTTAATATTTACAATGGAAATTCAATGTCTGTGATCAGTGTATTAAAATCAGCAATAGAGGAAGCATAATTTTTTCCCTGCACGAGATATTCCATTTACTCGTGCTTTAAAAAGAATGTAAAGTTTTAAATGTCTCATTAATAATAAATTCTATTTGTAGTTTGATAATATCACCTCAAAAACTGTCAGATATCACATGTTCATTGAATTTATTTATACCATTTTGTGAATTTTGTGAATTCTATGTCTGACAGAAAGACAAGTTGATGTTCAAATATAATGAGCAAAACTAAAAATAAATCTTTTATTTCAGCAATCAACAATTATATATATATATATATATCTATATCTATATATATATATACTATCACTTGAAGTGGAAATGGTTAAATGAAAATTGTATCCTGTGCAGAGTACATTTTCATATGCACAACTTTAATTTGTGCAAGTTCTTGCATATCGATCTCTCCAAGAATGCAAATTCATAAATATTTGGCAAAACTTGCCCTGGCAGCATCTCTGTTTACATAATGGCTGCTTCTCAGTAATAAAGAATTCACCATTATGGAATGTCCCATTACCTTTACTAAAAATATGCCTGTGTCAACTGAAAAGTGTCTTAAGTATAAATATGTTGACAATATTAATTTTATGAAAATAACAGAGTTTCAAATGAATATATTTCACATGTTATATCAACATTATATCAACATAATGAAATAGTACTGGAATATTTGTATTGTTAGGTTCAAAACACACTATACCAATATTTAATATTTATTTGCATCCCTACTATTTTTTGCATTATCTGATGAATGTTTATCTGACCAGAGGTTTTACCAGCCAATGCATTCAGGGCTGATTTATGTCAAGAACAGGACTTTACTGGCCCTTGGTATCCAATTATGTCATGACTAAAATGTAATGTACTCATATATAATACAAGGTAAATTTCTTCAGAAATAACATAGTCTATTCTGTGGACTTCATACACATGTACTAAGTTCAACTATATATTCATATAAAGACAAAGAAAAAAAGAACACTATTACTCCTTTGACTGTTTAATTGGCTGTCCTCTATAATTCTTGATCTATATGTGTGAAAGAATGTTAGTAACATACTAAAGAGTCTATATTATTTTCATTGTTATGTCTGAATGGAGATGGAAGGTTAAATGTAACTCATATTCAATTCTATGTACCATTAATACAAACCAACAGTTCAGTAATTTGTATCCAATATCCCACTTGTGTGACAAATGATAGAAATGTGGGTTTTTTTTAAATTGTCCCTGGTAAAAAAAAAAAAACTGTACAGGGACTACTACAACTGGTTTCCTTCCAGCTCCTCTTCACTCACAAAATCTTTCTAAACCAAATATACATTAACTGATGTTGCCACAGAACATACTTTTCAAACTTGATTGATTTGACCATTTCCTAAAAAAATTATTTAAAACATTTTTCTTCTCTTTTTAAAAAAATACAATTATACTTTATATATACAAATATTAACAATAAAATGGATTTTTACTTGCTGTACAAACTCAGCCAGTGAGTGCTTATGGAACATCCCCACTAAAAAAGCAATAGACAAAGCCCATTCTTGCATGCGACATAAACCTGTCATGATATAAATGCATACCAAGCTTCGTGAAGATTTTCTTAAATGGTTGAAAATATATTAACTGTCCTTATAGGTTACTGCATTTGTATGGGAAAATATGAACAAGTTTTTTATTCAGATGGACACTGCATGACCTATGGGAGTGCAGTATCCATCCGAGAAACCAAGCCAATATTTTCCCTTACAAAAGCAGTAACCTTTTTATTATATACTCATTTTCTTATTCAACCTAAGGCTTAATTATAAAAAAATACACTACAAAGACACTATGGAATATCATGTTCATTTCGAGTGCAGTAAGGAGAATGTTATTGCAGTTCGAAATGTGTAATAAAGCTTTAGAACCCAAGACATAGCTCATGTAATTCGATTTGCAGAACTAAGAAAGTACATTTGGAGGAAATTCAAGATGCCAAAATGTAAGGATATTTTTGGACATTCTTATTACCCGCTAAAGAAGATATTTTTATGCCTTGTCACTTGCATTCTCTTTGCAGGGACCCCCAGCTATGTTATGACCTGTATGGTGTCTACTACTAGCCTAAATCTGAAACACTCTATCAACAAAGATAACTCTAAAAATTGCGAAGCAGCTGGTGTGTGACAGTTCAATCAGCTAGCAAAAATAAGAATTCTTTGTTCTCTAGACTTATTGGCTCTGAGGCCCTTACTTTTTACCAAGACCTTCAGTTGCATTTTTTCCCCACTAATTTTCTCTTATAAAATGATACACCTCTGATAGATGCGCAATAGCCCTTGCCCTCAGTATGCTTTTCTATGCTATTTTTATATACCCCAGAGAGCACTGGTCATAGTCTGAACCATTCCATTAATAAAATGTTACAAACATTACTCCTAAATAACTGTTTAAATAATCAGAATGTTATTTTCAATACTGCGTCTCTCCCGTTTGTTGTGGACATTGTGAATATCATGTTCATTCATTTGCTTGTTTAAAGTTTGATTTGAGACTTAATAAACTCCTCCACATTGTTCAGTTTATCATTTCTACTTCAAACAGATGAAACAGCTGCTTTAGTTCATCCACAACAAATCTAATAAACTAAAACCTAAATTGTCTACTATATGAGTGTACATGCATTTTTTTTTATAAAGTAGCGGCTAATACTCTATACTATTTTTAGGCACACGTGTTGTGCATGTGCATGCAATATCAAGGTGGTCAGTATCGTAAAATACTGCACTATTCTGACAATATAAAGTTAGCAGAGAAAAAAAGGAGTATATAATAACAAGTGTTATGTACTGATAACAGACACCAATTAAACAAGGGGGGATAACTATTCTTTTACAATACACACAGTCTAGTCAAGATACAATACCATATCAAATTTTATGGACATAACTCAGTTATGGTGCTATGATTTTAAACACAGGGAGATAACTCTAGAAGTACTCATAGCTGCCAAACTTCAGACTCGCATTTAGTGAAAAGAGGGATAAAATTAGTGAATTTTGAAAATAATGCAGGAAAAATATCTTCACACTACTGTAGCTCCAATCGCTTTGATGGTCAGTATCATATTATACACAAATCCAAAAACAAAACTTTAATTATCTCATAAATTCCTACACAAATCTATTCCAAAAATAGCAAATACTGTTTGCTGTTGAAATAACCTATTAATTTCTTTTTTTAAAAAAAGACTAAACCTTGACTGAATGGCAAGTCATGTGTCTTCAAGAAAATAACCTATACATTCAGTGATTCCAACCAAATTTTGACACCAGTTTCTGGCACAAATCTGTTTATGGGTACTTCCAACAACACTTACCCATATATAATAATCTCATCTTAATCAAATTCTTTGAAAAAGCTGTCTTCAATAATTGTTTGTTTAAATTGACAGTTGCTATGTATATGCAACATTTAAAAAAAAAAATCCCCATTTGGTCCCCGTTTTCTTCACATACATTTGTGAAACCTCTTATAAATACAGGTTTAAATATGTTAAAATGATTGCTACAAGACAAACTGTATCATTTGGATATAGTTCTACTAATACTGATACTACAGTACAGGACTGTTATTGGCACCACTGCTGATATTATGATTCTTATAACCGAGTTATAAAATTCACGACAAATTCTTGACGACTGGCAGCTTTGAGTACTAATTAGATAAAGATGAATCTTCTATAGTACACAAACTCATGCCATGATACAAAGGGATACGAAGTTTGAAAAAGATATCTGAAACAATTAAGGCAACATAACAGGTAAAATGTGTGGTCAAGAGATGAAAAGACACAATTTATAAAAAAAGAAAAGAAAAAGTATTTATCTGACAAAGCCAAATCTTGTATGGTACACAACTGATTATCATGATAAAAATACATACCAAGTTTTATGAAAATATCTTAAATGGTTCTATAGATTTTAACTGGGCAAAAGTGCAATGATGAGACAATCAGATGGACAGAATTTGTAATAAAAATGAGAATTTTAAAATTGCTTACCATTTTTTTTACAGTTTACAATATCAAGTAATGATATAAAATCACACAAAGTTTCATGAAAATATCACAAAAGCATTAAGGAGATATTACGCAAACAGAAGTGTGACATGGATAGACATGCTACTCCCATGTGTGTGTGTGTGTGTAATAAAAACCATATTACTTCTCTTTACCTTTATTACTTTCAAATTTTTTGGGATGAACTCAAGTTAAAGTGTGTGATGGATGATCAAACCTGTGCAATGATGAGAATACTTACAAACTGTTATCTAAACAATGGTACACATTTTCAAAATGACGGAAATAATCTTACATGATAAATTTTCACAGACACAGTATCAAATGCCCTATACTGACAATAAATGCAATCTCAAGCATTTCTGAATTTTTTGTGAAAAATACTTGCCAAGAGAAAAATTAATTCTGGCAGCTATTAAAATACATTCAAAACAATAAAACAAGACAAAATAAATAGACAATATAGTAAAAAGACTTAACTATATATAACAAAAGCATGGTCTACATTATCACTTCCATGACAGTATTAAATGGAGTTGAAATAAAATCTGATACAATGAAATATCTGAATATTTTGCTGTCATATTAATCTTCAACCATCGAGTCTAAACATCTAAAACTTTTTCCTTGAGATTATGGCAATCTGGCTGGAAAGCCTGGAGCAAGAATGAAGTCTGTAATTTATAAACTTTACTGAAACTATTTTCCATATGTGTGCTAGAGGTACACTGACCTTTAACCCTTAAATCAATAGTTCAAAGTGCAAATCATCCATGAAGTTTTATAAACATACATTGACTGAAACCTGACTTCTAATGCAAAAATCATTTTGTTTGACCCATAGTGACCCTGACCTTTGACATTTTGACTCCAATATCAACAGGGTTTATTTTCATCTGCCCCTGATACAAACCATCAGTGAAGTTTGGAAAGTATAGTTTGGCTTCAACTTAAGCTATCTAAGCTTAAACTGTTTTACTTCTTGCCGTAATTATAATCTTGACTTTCAACCTTTCCACTTCAAAGTCATGAGATGTCTTTCCTGCTCCAAGAATATGCAATTCATGAAGTTTGGTTATACTAAATTTAACTAATTAAAAGTTCTCATCCAAAATCCTTTTCTTTGAGTCAAAGTGACATTTGACCTTTTCCACCCAAAACTAAGAGATTCTTCCCACTCAAAAGTGCAGTATCCCTAGAAAGTTTGGTCACAGTACATGTCTGAACTAAAGTTAATGCTCAAAAACCAAAACTGACAGAAGAACAGTATAAATACATAATAAGCTCACACTACAGCAACTGCATTAAAATGCAAACACTTCTGGCAATTGTGATGGGAAATTATAAAAGAAACAAAACCTCAAAATCTGACAAAACGCAATGATCAACTGAAATGTCATTCCAAACCAATGAGACATCATGCCCACAATTAACAACATACATTACTGAACCAGATAACAAGCAAAATTTTGCATAGGACTGCAAATAATACCAAAAATACAAATAATGAAACAATTACTACTATTACTAATTATTATAGTACTGTACAAGTAATATGTATCTTAGTATTATCTATTACTAATTATTATAGTACAGTACTGGCTATACGTATCTTAGCATTACCTGTTACTAATTATTATAGTACAGTACTGGCTATACATATCTTAGTATCATCTATTACTAATTATTATAGTACAGTATTGGCTATACATATCTTAGCATTACCTGTTACTAATTATTATAGTACAATACTGGCTATACATATCATAGCATTACCTATTATTATAGTACAGTACTAGCTATACATATCTTAGCATTATCTGTTAATTATTATAGTACAGTACTTATTATATGTATCATAGCATTATCTATTACTAATTATTGCAGTATAGTACTGGCTATACATGTCATAGCATTATCTGTTATTAATTATTATAGTATAGTACTGGCTATACATATCTTAGCATTATCTATTACTAATTATTATAGTACAGTACTGGCTATACATATCTTAGCATTATCTATTACTAATTATTATAGTAGAGTAATGGTATACATATCTCAACATTATCTATTAATTATTATAATACAGTACTGGTTATATGTATCTCTGCATTACTTGACAGCAACCGTAGTACATCCAACACCTCTGCCATTTGAGTCAATTATCTCAGAAATAACCATTAACTATATAAGGCCATTTAAATAGTATCAACTAATTATAATTAATACATATTTTTTTATTTTAGAAGTCAAATGTCACATATTACATTCTCCCAATCTTTGCAGACATAACCTTACATATACATCTAAATTATCTGAAACAGATCATAAATCATAAGCCTATTACAGCATTACAAATTTAATTAAAAGGAATGACACAAGACACAAACTGGTGATGATGCGAACATCAACATGTCTGCAGTACTTTCACAGATAAGACAAAAACTGATGCCATTCTTTTAAGATCATCAGTCTTCTTACTAGTGATCATCAATGTGTTTCTTGCTAGTGATCAGTGATCATTAATGTTTCTTACTAGTGATCATAGTGATCATAAATGTTTTATACTAGTGATCATCAGTGTTTCTTACTAGTGATGTTTCTTACTAGTGATCTTCAAAGTGTTTCTTATTCTTACTAGTGATGATCAGTGTTTCTATAGTGATCATTAATGTGTTTCATAAAAGTGATCATCAATGTGTTTCTTAATAGTGATCATCAATGTGATTCTTGCTAGTGATCATCAATTTGTTTCTTTTTTAATACATCAAAAAAAGGACCTTTCTTCTTCATCTTCTACTGAACAGGCATCAGAAATATCATTCAAATATTTAAAATTAAGTGAAATTGCCAATGTATTTCATTAGAGTTCAAATGAACAAAAACTGAAAATTTAGCTGAAATATGATACAGAATTTATATCACAAAATTCATGCTACATCAGAAATTTTCCAAAATTTTCATAGTTATCATAATTTGTCAATGTTACTTAATTTTGAAATTCCTAATATAGGGCAATTTACACCTAGTGCCTGCCAAGCAGCAAAACCAATGTCATACTATAGGAAATGGGTAGCATATAATAAAATCAACACTGCTTGATGCGGATAAGATCAGTTCTATTTCTAGTTGCTTCAAACACTTCACAAGATTCCAAGATGTAATGTTCTGATACCAAACTGATTTAACAAATCTGGAAAAATGGGTAGGACATTTTACTGGTACTTTTTTTTTTATGACATTCATCATGAATGTGTATGATGTGCAAGATCAACAGGATCAGAGACTTATGATATGGAACAAAAAATTGGTCCTATCTTGAGATGTAACTCTAATGAGGCAAATAACTTCCCACACATTGTAAAAAAATAACTGAGAATAGCTCATTTGTTTCATTCCCAGGACCTTGGCATGATTCTGAACATTTTTTATGTCTTCCCAGTATCTTTAATGTCAACAGTCACTCTCTCAATTGTTGTGGTTTTGGAGTTTAATGCCATTTCTCAGTGCAAGATAGGCTATACATGGTGGCCAGTATAACTGGTGGAGAAAAAACCTAGGATAATCCTAGAAAGAACCACAGACCCATGGGAAGCTACTGGCAGCTTTCTCACATACACACAATGGTTTAGCCCAAGACTCGAACCCATGCAGACAGTGGTGAGATGGCAGTGATCAGTAATGAGGAGTGCTTTAAGCCACCCACGGCACCACCCCTCTCTTAATGGAAGCTGGGTCTTATAATCATAAAGGACACAATAAAATTGCAGTTTTTAAATTTATTCTGCTTAATATGATCTATTATTAAGTTTGCAATATTATCTCCCTCTTGTTAATTGTAAATTACGTAAGTACAACATCAAGGTCTGTTATTGTTACATGAGATACTAACATTTTTTAAAGCTATAGCATCATTTAATTAACTTCAAATTCTGTATCATACAGAAAGAAATTAATAACTCCAGATTCTGTATGACAGAGAGAGAGACAGAGAGAATGTGCAGATCTTATATTCAGGAGGCTAATAAAATATGACCATCTTAACTATCCAACTTCTACCTTTGTGATCCTTTACCAATCCTCATGAATGCAACAAGAAACCATGGGAACATGTGATAGCAAACAATGTGCCATCTACTAAGTCAAAAGATGTGGTATATAGATAACAATGAATAATGAAGTCAACAGCTGCCAAAACCTTTTGGAAATATTTTCCTAATGATATGCCATATGAACACATCAGAATCATCATAGTCCTTAGGATGATCTAGCTGCCTGCAAAACAAAACACAAGCATGTAATCTTGCATTTGATGATGAAACTTTTCAACACAAATATGGAAAACGCTTCAGTTCTTAACTAAAACTCTGGCCAAAAACTGAGATCTAAATTTTGTTTTCAATAACTTTAAACATGGATGCCATTATCCTCCTTAATGAAAACTCTACTACTTTTCACTGAAATGGCTATAATGCCCTTACATGTTTAACATCATCAAAAAATGAAAGTGTGTGTGTGTGTGTGTGTGTGTGTGTGTGTCCGTATTTGCAACTATTAAAAAAAGTGGTCATCAAACTAAGGAAACCAATTTTTTCTAGTAAAATATGTTTCTCAATAATACTTACCCAAAACATAATATCTTAGGAGAACTACTACTACCCTGCAAATCCAGCCCTCTCAGATTAAAACTTTTTGAGCTAAAAAAGGCTCAAAGTTATATGCCCACATAGATGATAGTTCAACAGAATGATCTCTCCTTGATACTAGCACTGGTCCTGTGACTTCATCAGATGCCACTTGCGAGGAAGGCATGCACTCTATATGAATGTAACTGTAGGGAGACCAGGAGGGTATATGACTGGGTATGTATTATCGAAGAAACATATTTTACTAGAAAAAAATTGGTTTCTTCTTCAAAATATGTTACCCAATCATAATACCTTAGGAGAACAGGTAAGAGGTGGAGGGAAATACATCCTGTGAGGGATTTGTTATGGTTGGGGTGGGGTGCTCCCAATATTTTATTTAAGCTATTGTAGAAGTCCCACCCAGGCTCGATTTTGGTTGGAAGTTAAATTAGTGAAAGATGTACAGCTCCGAGCCCCCAGTCAGCAATGCCAATGGTTAGATGGTTAAATATACAAAAAAGGGTGAAATTCAATGAATAACAATTTAATAACAATTCAACAGTCAAATGATTCAAATTTCCAATTACACTCCTTCTGCTCAACCCTTTAATTGCCTACTGCATCACTTGATTAGCAGTGTGAGATCGATTTCCACCTGTCCTTGTATTCTACTCATCTGTGGTATTTTTCTCTCTCCTATTTCTCCCAATTTCTTCTCTTCCTCCTTGACTTCTCTATACTCCTCTCCTCCTCCTCCACTTTCTCCTCCAGACTCCTTTTCCTCCTCCTCCAATTTCTCTCCACCAACTAGACTTCTGTTGACTTCAACTGTTCGGCTAGTCTCAATTCTGTTTGGAGACTCGGGACTCAACTGAACCGGAAGTTCTCTGTCCCCTAAAAAGCTTCCTGTGAAAACACAAGGATGGTACAATATTTTTCCTTAGCCCTCTCATCTCACACTACACATTTCCTATCATCAGATAATGCTATTAAATTTCTTCGGTCATGCATTCATTCACATCAAGATACCCATACATTCCTGTATGGTTAAACAAACGTCATAATAAAAAGTACGGTTTCCATTACTTCTCATACAATGTACACAAATATTCAAATATCCATGCTCTGGTATATGCATATGTCCATAGTAACTAATCTTACATACTTCAACCATTTTCCAAATTCACAATTCAAGGATGTGTAAATTCTAACATACCGCATTAATAAATGCACTAGTTTACTATGAAGTAACCTAACAGCAAATTACAAAATTAATTCTAACCACAAGCTAACAATCTACATAATTCTCTACACAATCAAATTCTCATTTCTCAAATATGCATGTAAATGAAACACTACAAAGGTAATTCTACATACTAAATGATGCTAGTAATTAAGTATACGTACTACAAATAATTACAATTATGATGCTGTAATATTCTGCAAAAATCGGGCAAATAACTTACTGACCTTTTCGAAGCTTTTTTCTCTCCTTAGAATCAACCTCTAAGTGTTATCGCCAAATTACAAGTGGCCCTCTCAAAGTAACCCTATTGCTTAGCAATCTTCTCAGGTGAAACTAACTTTTCATTTACTAGTTCTGAAAATTATCCTGGATTGGAACCGTAATCACACCCTCTATTTCAATTCTGATAGGATATCACTGTGAACTGATCCAATCGAACTTAGCGGACAATGTCCCTCTCTCTGTCTGTCAACGTGGGGACGGATGAGAACACGCTTTGTTCACCTCACAGGCTTCCATCTGATCTTAGGACTAAGCTGTATAACATAGGTGTGAAGTGGTGCGATCTATAGCCTGTGCTGATTCAAGATTCCGGGTCTTCGGCCGATCATGTAACGTTGCGTAAGAGATTAACACTAGCCCACTGTATCTTTAGACATCAAACACAATGCCGCAGCAATATTATAGCTATACATGACTTTATAGCTGGGGCTTAGCAAACATGAGAGACCACCTCACATCCCCTAAGGTATGTGAGACTGCTTCTAAATAACCTAACATGGAAATGGGCTCCACATGTCATGGAGTGGCTTCAAATGGGAAAAAAATTTCCATCCCGCTAATCCAATGAAGTCGTGGAGCCACAGTTTTAAGAAGCTGTCAGATGACCTGGAAAGGCAACATTTTGCACAATGGATAAAGGTTGTTCCATATCGAATTGAGCCTTACAGAATGAAATATCTCTAATAAATACTAGAAGTGTACTCAGATCTCCATCCCATGGCATGGATAATTAGAGTTAGAGAACAGTTTCATACATATGCAATGTTTGTCAGAATTGTCCGAACATAATGAACCAATATGCGCAGCAAATTCATTGGAGTGGGTTTAGTCTAAAATGCGAACAGATAGCCCACCTTATTTAGAATGAAAGTGCCAATGTTGATATGTCGTCCTTCCCCTCCTTTAATGGCAAAATGAGGCATGATCTCCCTCAATGCAATGGTTTGGTTTTCCTGAAATACCACTTCTGAGTTCACACTGGGTCTTGTAGATGGCCTTGAGATGAAGTGTCCAGAGTAACATGAATTATTACCAAAGTCAGATTACCCATGAACAGTAGCCTGTTCTTGTCAATGAAAGCACGTTGCCTCATGAGTGATATTGATCCATTTTGTCAGAACACATGTAGATGGGATCCCCAATAGGAAATGTATTCAATAAGTTTGCCCGCTGATCGCAAAAGCAGTGAGGAGGCATGACTTATATTAGAGGTGCACAAATCAAGTTCTTGAGTGTAGTTCAAATGGTGTCCTGTTCAACCAGGTTAATACCCATGAAAAATTTCACTTGGGCAAGGATCCAGTGTCACTGGCCAGGTGAAATCCAAAATAAACAGAAAATCAGATAGGTCTTTGGTTTGTCCAATATCCTCTCTTCCATGATAACACAGTGTGCCAGTGATCATGGAACAGTAGTTAAAATTGTGATAGGTGCTAATTAATTCTCATTAAAGAGTCATAAGAAATTAGCTACTGTGGTATGGGTGCCTACACTGGAATAAGCGCTTGAATGCTCCACTAAGAATATATTCCACTGCCTTTGTATGCCTCTAAGGTGGATGTCTGTCTCACTTGTGGGATTCCCATCACTTGTTGTGAGAACTGTTTGTTCCTATGGGCATATTTTGATAACATTCCGATGTTGGCTGGCATGATGTCTAGTTCTTGAGGTTGAAATGGGGATATGGGGGATTGATCCACGTATCTGGTCCATAATTCTGATATGTGAGACTGTAGCTGAGTCTGCTGTTGCTCTCCAACTCACTCCATAGTAAATGATAAGATAATATATATATATATATATATATATATATATACAATGTGCAGTGAGTGCTTTACGAACTTAGGTGTGTCCATGCAGAATTACCCACTATGATAAATGCCTGTAAAAGGGCACATGTGGCCTGTACAGGTAGAGAATTCGAGCATAACTATTAATATTTGCAGAGTGAATGCTAAATAATAAATTCTAGAAACCGGTAACCTGTGTGAAGGTAAATTTTGACTGCCTATACATGTAAAATCAATGAAGCGCTGATTATGGCAACTATACGTATGAGGTGGAAGGCAAATGATCAATTCTAATAACAAATTACCCATAGGAAAGCCAAGTTTTACTGCCTATACAGGTAAAGTCAATGAAGTGTTGGTAATAATAACTATATGTATGAAGTGGAAGACAAATAATTAATTTTAATAACAACTTTCTCATAGGAAGGCCAAATTTCAACTGCCTATACAAGTAAAATCACTGAAGTATCGCTTATAGTAGTATCATGCAGGGCTGACAAGAGGGGGAAGGCAACCGGGGATACATCCCTGGGGCCTGGGCCCATAAGGGGACCCAGGCCAAACAACACTTTTTTAATTTTATAAAAGAAAAATTTCCTTTGAAAAAGAACTAGGAGGCCTGGGTGTTTCTTACCCCAGGACCCGTGATTGCTCTTTATGGCCCTGATATCATGTATGAGTTGGACACACTAAGTAAACCATGTATAGAAAACTTACCTGTACTTATCTGATCACAGTGGAAGCTAAAGAGCAATTTAAATGAGTCTTCGATATTATACACAAAAACCTGCATATAAAAATGGTAATGAAGCAACATTATTAATATTTATGAAACAGATGCTACAATATCCATCATGAGATGATGTTACCAGGAGGAAAAGGCCCAATGATGTTCTATACAGGTACAATCAGTAAAGCATCACACATACAACTGTGTTAAGACAAGATAATTTAGAAACTGAACTGTATGTATCCTGGCTAAGTGGAAATTATACAGGAATATTAAATGAGTTATTTATATCACCAGATATGCACTTATTAATACAGTTATAGCAATATATGGGGATGCCATTGTGACCCATGCAGGTATGTACCAAAGGCACCTAACTGTATAAAGACAGCAAAGTGATAACATAGAAAGTTAGGAAACTTTGTTGTTGGCAACAGGAAGAAAGAAAAGTTGGAAATTTATAGAGTATACTTCCCTTCAAAGATGAAACTCCAACTTGTTTCGAGGTAGAAAACTTCCATGCTGCTTGTATGGATTTTCTGAGGCTCCTTTGTCTGTAGACAGAGTGCTACTTGGCATGAGTGGAAGTAGTGAATGTAGCAAATTCTTGGGATTTGGCACCAATCCCAGTATCAAAGGGAGATCACTCTAACTGCTACCTTGGTGGGCAGATAACTTTAAACTTTTTAGCTAAAAAGTTTTAAATTGGAAGGGCTGGATTTGCGAGGTAATAGTAGATCTCCTAAGATATTATAATTGGGAAATGTATTTGAAGAAAACACCAGAGAGTCCAACTGTAAGTTACAAAGATCCAGATCTGTCATCAAATAATGCACCAGCTGATCTGGGTCTATGCAGTCAGTATTAATCAGTAGAACATACAACACAGACCCTGATCTGCTGGTGCTTTGTGTGACAGCAGATCATGGTCTATGTTGTTTGCAGCTGGACCTGACATGTAAGCAAGCAAGTACAGTAACTTTGCAACGTTCTGTCAGTAACAAATCTTTCCTGTACGATCTATAAAAAATAATAAATCTATGCATGAAACTCTCATCTACGCGAGTGATACTTTGTAATTTTCTACAGGAGACCCAAGTGGGTCTGAGTTCAAATGGGGGAATTTCAGCTCAAGCATTTTCATAAAGAGGGGATTTTATTTGTATCAGGGGAGACAGTTTTTATATGAGAACAGTATCTATTAATAGACCCTAATAGTATGTTTCATCAAATGTGTGTGATCAACAATTTTTAGTGATGTAAGATAAAACGTATCTTCATTATTAGCCTGGCAGCAGTGATCATGTATAATGAAAATGGCACTATGTTCTATGCATTAGAATGCATTAGTTGTAACACTGTCACTTAAACTTATGAACTCCATGCTGCCATTCTACAACCTTGCCAAGTGCAGCTGGTAAAATGCTTTTATTAACTAAATAATCAATTAAAGGATCTCATTGCTCACTTGCAAAAAGCCATTAAAACAATACTTGCTTATGGTGGTTTATCTAGAAGTTAAGTTCCTGCATGAACAGTCTGAGCTTTCTTAGTACTAATTAACGATACAGGCTTAGTTGTGCTCATGGCAAATATGCTACATGTGATTTTCACGTTAGTTCATTCAGAAGGAGATAAATTAAACAGGGATTCATACATCCTGGAGAAAACACTACTAAGGTACCTCACCTAGCTGACATTTGTCTACCAGCCATCCCTAACCTAGCCGACATTTGCCTATTTAATGGCAGATCAGCTTTGCTAGTATGATCTTTAAGACCTTCTTGCCTGGATATTCTGTCTCAAATTTTATTCAGATTTTCTTTTTTGCAGTTTTCTTTTAAGAAACTGTTTAAAGATGGTGTTATTTTTTAGCACCTGCTGCAATGTGTGAAGGATGTTTGCCATCACTTCCAGTCTTTTCAGTTTGAAGGTTTTGATCTCAGAATGCACTCTGAAAGATATGGCCAAATCCTGTTTCATTTTTTAACAATGAAGTCATTGGAAAGTGTTGCTGCTTTTATTAAATTGGCTGTATTCTACAGCATGTAAGTATTACTTCTATAAATGTGAAAGGCCTTGATGCCAAGAAGCCCCATACCAGCTTTGTTTGAATTCTGTTCAGTTTTGAGAAATCAATTTAAGGTGCTTCTGTTTTCAGTAATGAAGAACATATCTGAGGTCAGACTGGTATACTTGTACATCTTGAAAAGCCAAATTATCATAATGCTCCCTTTTGACTACAATTCTGTAGTATTGGAAGAAAGATAATTTGAAAAAGTTTCTTTATTTCTAGAAAAGCAGCCATATCTGAAGGCAGATGGTCATTACTTTTACAAACCTGAGACATGTCAACAGCTGATTTTTTTCCTATTTCAATTTGCCTTAAATGGTCAAGCTTGTTATGAGATACAACAAGAGTACTGTGAACAGCACAATACACAACCACCCATGTTTAATAGTACTCATTGCAGATAACTGACATTTGCACTTTTCTCTTTTCAGCCATTATGACCTTCACCTTAACCTTTAGTCTCCAAAATGAATAGGCTTCTTCCTTTGCCCCAAGTTTAAGCCATCCACAAAGTTTGGTCCAGAACTGAGATGTAAAACTCACACTTTTTTGAGTTAAAAAATTTTCTTCATTTTGTCAGAGTGACCATGACCTTTTTCACCCTAAAAGTCAACTAGTTTTATCTTTATATCAATTGCAAAATATACATAAGTTTGGTCCATGTATGTGATACAGACCTAATATTGTTGTGTGGAACTAGTTTTAATTCTTTAAGTCACCTTGACCTTTTGACTCCAAAATCAAGTGGGTTTATTTTTACTCCAAGTACAAGGCATCCACAAAGTTTGGTAACCTGAGATGATGGAGAACTGAAGTTAATATATGGTAACCAATTCCTTCTTTCAGTTAGTGATCTTGGCCTTTGACACCAAACTCAAATGGACTCTTCCTAACTTGAAGAGTAAACCATTCACAAAATCTGTTTTTACTGCAGATGGTGTACATCTAGAGTTATTGTGCTGAAACCAAATTAGTACCAGATGGATGGGCTGAAAGACAATATCATATGTTCTGCCTTATGGCAGACATATAAGAAATATGAGATACTGATGAAAAACAAGATGGGCAAATCGTAAATGAATGGATAAAACATTACTGAAAAAAAGCCATGCCATTAACTGATACATGCAGAGCTGCCAACCCTCCAGACTCACAATTAGTGAAATGTGGGATAAATATTGGTGAATTTTGAATGCAATTAGTGAAAAATTATATCATGACACTAACTCCATCCACTTCAACGGTCAGTACTGCATTATATGAAAATCCCAAAATAAAACTAAAACATATTATTTACACTGATTACGTGTACTACTTTTTTTGCAGCCAAATTTACTGATATACACAAACTTCACGCTATTTGTCATGAAATGATGCTGTGGCAGTCTTGAACTTCCTCAATCAGGTTATGGTAAATTTGTTTTCAAAACAGTTCAGGCTTCTTGCCTGCTGGTTAATCTTGGTGACTAAAATTGTTGCAAATTTTCAGCACCTAAGGAGGCACTACAGTTTATCTCATGTTTCCTCACAATAGGAAATAATCTTTCACTGTCACTGTTGATGTTGTGTTCAACAAGAAAGCTCACAAACAATGCTTCAGCACTGGTAGCATGCAGGATTCGAGTAGGTGGCTTAAAGTACTCCAAAACTGAAATCTGCTGGGGGTGCTATAGCAGTGTGCTTTTTCACATCGTTCTGCCACATGCCCACTGGGGCTCGTATCGTTGCTTACAATTTATCTGCCATACATATACTATATAATAATATTACTACATGGTACATGACAGGTAAATTGTAAGCAACATTACCAGCCGTTGTAAACATTCCCGATTGTAAAATTCGCTGCACAATACTATGCGAAAAGCATAATGTACATCGATGTTTGATGGCTGAATGCAAGGCCAAATTTTGGTGTACTCCAATCTATACTTCACTTTTTGTGGAATAAAAATCTTTTTCCTTGGAGGTGAAAACATTTTAACTGCACTTTTGCTTAATTACGAAATGGTATTAATCCAGATGAAACATCAAACGGTGAATGATTAATGGTGTCGGCACATGCACAGAAATCTGTGAACTTGAGCAAATTATGATATACGCTAATTTTTCAATCTCAAAAATTCCAACACTCGAAAAAGCTGTCTTCATGTAGTTTCCCAACCTCTATGTGCTTTTCGCTACCAATGTGCTTCCTCACATCGTCCCTGCCACCATGCCAAATG
>JAECUM010038634.1:0-29609 GCA_016617855.1 Megalonaias nervosa | reverse complement strand
GTGAGAAATCAAACGGATGCGAGTATATATTTAGGCCTTCACTGTCAGCGTTAAATTGTAATAAAGATAACTGTATCCAAAAACTTACATTGAATGCCGATCCATTCCACCTTCATTAATATAAAATATCATTGTGATTTAAATTTGCTGCAAGCATCGACTGGAAATTATGATACTATCTAGATCATTAATAATTCAGCGTTTCTATATTGGTTTTGATACGTCCCACGTTCTCTAATATCAATTTACTTTAAGCCAATATCCATATAGGCTTGAAGAGTCTAGCTCCATTGTATCTTTTGTACTGTGTTTTGGTTCTTCTTTCTCGTCTTCTTCATGAAACTAATCCCATATGCACAGGTGGATTTTGTATAAAACAAATTTCTTCTTCTGGGATGTGAGTTTTCAAATATTGACAAGTACTTTATGAGGCAGAAAGTTTAGTTGTTTATTATTTTATTTTTTTTTTGTTTTTTTTGTTTTATTATTTTTTTGTTTTTTTTTACAAGGAAAACTCCTTTGGAGTTTCCTGGAATGTTATATTTTTCATATAAAGCAGTAGTGCTCCGTTAGCAGAGGAACTTGAAAATATGCTGCTAGTATTTGTTTTGCAGTTTGAACACGTTAGATAGCATCATTTTAGCGAGTGTTATTATTATTATTATTATTATTATTATTATTATTATTATTATTATTTCCAGCAATGACATCATATTTATCATGTATAACACGCTTATCTCCATAAATGTGGCATGATATAAAGTATCATCCGCCTCCAACAAAAGAGAATCATTTTAGATAATGACTGTTTCAATGTGCTCTTGAGTGGTAGCTGAAACTTCATTCTTCAATCGTAGATTTCCGCGATAAAATTTAACCTCCATGCTGACCTTACTGCGCTGATGAGTGTAAAGTTAAATAAAGTGTTTTGTATACAATATAAAAAAAATTTCTATTTTTGAACAATCACCATGATACATTATTTGCTTGCTATCGTTTACCCAGTTCTTTACGTATCTCGTTTTGCACAATTTCGTTTCCCAATATCACTTTGCGTCAGATATCGTTCATCAAATTCGACAGAACTAGCTAAGGTCATTCGCAATTAATACACAAACTACCTGCTATTGATACACAATCCTCCTGACCGTGAATTTATGTCTTTTCTAGGGCCTTCTCATTCCTACCGAGACATGACATAATTAGACCGCTTTATATAGATCATCATTGATCCCCCGTGGGCTGTAAATTACTAGCTGACTATGTCAGTCGACACACGTTCTTAATGCTATACCGTCTTTTCAGTTGGAAAGAATTCACAACTTAATTACATGAACATGCACTTATTATTTCTGAACTCAATGAAACTTGAATTTAAAGTGACTAAATTCAACAATAATTAAAAACTTATAGCAATGAATATACACTGCGTGCAATTGAAACTAACCTCATGTGTTATCTGAGATTCGAACCTGCTTATGAAGTTTGTTCTCCTCTTTTCTCGTGTCCCTTACTTTCCGACACGCGTCTCTTAGGACCATCGAACAATATATCTCTTATTTCCTTTAGTTACTTTTTGCCTCCCTACAGAACTTAGACTGCTTAATTCTATGTGGGGACTATCTGAAACCCCTTTAGTCCGTCTGGGAACACATCCCCTGGTTCACCATAGCCAGTCAGGATTAGTACTTTTCCCACCAAAATTCTTATCAGGCCATAGAAGGCAGAAAATTCTTCCCATAGTCCGCCGTTAGTAATAATTATTTTTGAAAATATCATCTTATGACACCTGTTTCAAATGGACCACAACTTCTTATAAATCATCTCTGTTACATGTCACCCTGGACAGTTTACCGCTATATCCTCGCTATTAATATCGCGCTCTATCTGTTTGTTCTAACAAGCGGATCCTAACTACAATTCCAATCATGCCCACACAGAACAGAGTAATTATTAAAGTTGCCAGGCTATAGGGATCCTAGCCAATGCACCGAGCTAAATGGTTACGTGTCACGCTGCGCTGAAGCCAGCAAAATGCACTATCAAAGAATATACTGTAAAATTTATACTACAGACAGACTAATTTCTGTGTTCACAAATTATTCTACAAATTTTTTTTTTTACCATAACACATATCTTTCAGATAACAAAACAATAAAATACTAACTTAAAACTAGCCCACACTACAATTAATTTTCAAAATAATTAGAATAAAGCGGGAAACATTTATCTTTTGCAAGTAATACTTTTGATACGTTTCTGTCTAAGCTGAGAGGAAAAATCTCACATTTAGTTTATTTGTATTGTATTAGAAAGAGAGGCACGTATGAAACAATATTAAAATATATTAAGAAACTAAAGAAGAATGAATAGGTATAACACAATTAAGACTTTTATATGCAAACCACACACACACACACACACACACACACACACACACACACACACAGGCACGCAGGCACGCACAGTCACCAACATTGTGAACATGACTAGAATACCGCACATCCCTTCAAAGGCGATTAAAACTCCATACATGTTACGTTGTGAGGAAAATTTCCTGATGCTTCATGCTTCGTGTGTACACATATCTCCTTATATTTAATTAGTAGTTAGGAGCACCTGGGATAATGTCGATAAGTATTATGTAAGACTGCGACTATAGACCCGATTCTGAACACAAAGAAACTGCCTGTCTGTTGTTTAACCATTACTCAACGACCTGTCCGGGGTAAATAAAAAGGGAATTCTACCTTCTACCACCAGGCCGACCAGGTAAAGACTCCTGTGTTTGATTTGCAATCAGTCAGTGACGTCACAACCGGCTTCAAAGCAATTTCGGGCTTTGGGAACCGGAAACCTGAGATTGACAAGTAAGTGCTAAATTATCCCAGGGTAGTTTTCAAAGAGATCAGACCATATCCAATCAAAATCGAGAGATACAAATCTAGGGCGGAGTCTCAATAAGCTGGCTCTTATGTTCGGACTAAATCCATTTCTCAATCAGTACATGTATGAACCTCGCCAGGGGTGTATCATAGAAAAGTTGAGAGGCATTAGACTGTTCTCCGAATAGCCGAAGTTGTGCTCTCGTTAAAAGGCGGGACGGGATTCTGGTGAAATTCTAGGTTTGGATCTGCGAACAGCGGCTTCTTGAGGAAGCTTTCCGGGTGGGTGTTAGAGTCGACATCCAAGGAATGGAGACGAGGTAAGAGAAATGGAGAGCACGTGGTAGGCGTTTAGTGTGACGTGAGCAGTTTGTGTGGAAGCGCAGTGCCGGAAGGAGCACGTGATAGAGAACACCGGAAGTGTCCGTAGGACGGATCCGGAAGTGCCAGGAGAGCACTTAGTCAAGGGTGCTGGAAGTACTAAAGAGAAACAAGAGGCGGACAGTGATTGACACATGAGTAATAGAGGCAACACTGAAAGGAAACACTCTCACTTAAGACCTTTAATTCATATGATGAAATAGTAACTGGCAGCTGTGAATTGATTGTAATTGTGGGAAAGAAACTCCGATTGAGAAATTTGTCGATGAAATTACTGAATAGCTTTGATATATTTTATTAAATTGTTATAACTTTCACCTTGAGTTATTTATACACCTAGACCGTCCGCATTGCTGACTGGGCTGCTCGGAGCTATCTAAATTTTAATTTTCTACCATCTCCAGTATTAGAAATAATACCGTAGGAGGCACGTGACAGTAAAAATGATTTCGATCAAGTCATATCTTTTCCAAAAGACTTGGAAACTGACTATTGGTGCCCTGACAAGTAAATTAATCTTAGTGGCTGGTTTGGTATGCTTTATGCTGCAAGATAGGCAGCCGATTGAGACTAAAGTCTGGTCTAAGCTGACTAAATCCCAAACTTCTAATGAGGGAATTATATAGTGTGATGAATATGGAAAGTTTCTGTAATATATGATTATCTTTCTCAGCGTTAAGCCTTTCTTGACCAGCTGAGTACAATAAGACAATTCAGCATCGTCATAATTTACATTTTTTTTTTTCGTATTGCTCTTTTGAAGGGTATAGCATGGGTCATGACACAGATGTTAATCTCGTCTGTACTGAGGACACACTAGCTTCATTCGATAGAAGGATGAACTGTGGATGTCATAGGTACTAGATTCATTTCCAAACTCCTCCTTCTAGTCCACACAAACTCTGAATTTCATGGAGAGGTACTGGAATCTTGCTCACAAACTATGTCTTCATAAACTACAGATTTTCAGTGATAATCAACTGAAGTTGCTGAGAATAAAAAATGAAATTAATCTTTTATGAGACATATTGATATCCACCACCAAAATAAAGTATTAGAGTTTTTGTACAAAGCCGCTGCATGACATGTCTTGTAAAAAAAATAAAATGATTTAAAAGAAGCAAACAACTTTATGGGGAGTCCCTTTAGTAGTTCTTATTAACCGAAACGACACCTTTGAATATTGCTCCGCACAATGATTCCTTCAATAATTTGTGTGTGTGTGTGTGTGTGTGTGTGTGTGTATATATATATATATATATATATATATATATATATATATATATATATATATATAATTCATTCCTTTTTAATAAGAATAATCAATCAAACTTCGTTTCCATTATTGTTTTATCTATTTTTATATATTGTGCATTTTCCTACTCCGAAACTTAGTTGTGGAATTATCTCCCTTGCATGAAAATTTACTCTCGTTATTTAGCGCGCAATAAATGGGTCACTATGGGTGTAATTTAGTTACCATGGGAATTTAATATTACAGTTGGGTCGCCTTGGGAGAATTTGGGTCACTATGGGCTGAAAGGGAAATTTATCTTTACGTTTAGGCCGGTGGGTGGTTGTGTGGTATGAAAATTTACATTACGTCTGGGACGGTGTGGCCCCTATAGGAATTTTAACAAAACGGAAGGAGAGACGCTCAATTGCAGACAAACAGATATGTTATTGAACTGAGAAATTCCGAGGTATGATTCTGTTTTAGAGTGTATTTTTATAGTTTCGAGCGTCCCGTAGAAATTCCAATTATATTTTGTACAGACCAATAAGAATGTTGACATTATTAAAGTTACTAAACTGCAACCATGTATCAACTATGTTAAAGAAAAGAATGTGCGCGCAGGCTTGGATATCTATATTCATATTTAATACTTATTGAGAGAGAGAGAGAGAGAGAGAGAGAGAGAGAGAGAGAGAGAGAGAGAGTCTGTTCTTGTAAAGAAAACAATAATTGTATACCTATTTTGGTCGATTGTTAAATAGGCAACAAAGTAATGAAAAAGGATAAGGTGGGTGTTTGCTGAGTATTATATTTTTATACCAATCATTCTTTTGTACTAACACTCATGTCAACGGAGTGATATTATTTTGTTTTATTCATACCAAAACACAGACATACGATCAAAGGAAAACGAATTGAGGTCTATGATGTTTTTCATACATGCACACACAATTTCAAGTACAAGGGAAGGGAAGAGTCTAACTGGTCTCATGCACACACATAGAATAACAAATGCATAGGAAGGGGATATGCTCAATTTTTGTTTGTATGTGAAAGCGTTATTAGACATACAAAGGGATGAGTTAGTTTTGTTTTCATGCAACACAAATCTCACATACAAAGAGAGGAGAATCTTTTAATTTTCTATAAACACACCCACAATCATACTACCTCAAGAGAAAGAGACAGATTCATTGATCGAAGAATAGAGAGATAAATGGACATATAAATACATAATAACGATTTGAGAAAGTAGGTAGGGTGGAATACTAAACTACTGGATTCTTATTTACTTTGAGTTTATATAGGTTGAATCAGAATAAGAGCGTAGCTGAAGAACAACATTTTACAGAAATCCATTTCTATGTGTTGTCTCCGTTCGCTTTCTCCCGGCTTCTGGCGATGTCTATTTAGTGTCTTGTTAACACGTCACCTTAGCTATGTGTGTTTATTTTGCTAGTAATCTACACACCATACTATACACTGGAATGATCTACGTGACTTGAAAGGTCTTGGATACGATATATATTGTTATGACTCTATGATCTTAAACTAAGTTACAGAAAAGAGCGAAAAAGAACACATTTTGTAAAATTTGACAAATAATTTATTTTACTGGAGCACAAAGTGAAAATTTAAAAAGAGCTTCAAATAATGCGTTTTAAATCTCTAATAGTCTTAAAATTTTTATCACAGATCCAAATGCATAAAGTTCCAACTGAAATCCAGTGGTATTCCAAATGCGATTAAAAGCTGAATGTGTTGATGTGCCTGTAGTCCTGAATATGTTAATGTGCCAGTGGCCTGTAGTATGGCGATGTGCTAACAGTCTTTAAATGTGTCACACTAATGCAATCCAAATATGTCCTTGTCCGAATTGACTATAATTTCAAATTAATGTTCCAGTCCAAGAATATTATTGAACACATTGTAATTCCAGTTAATGGTAATTTGAATATAAAAATTCCACCAATATGAAAAACCGAACACAACAATAAGATTGATTATGCTATAGATGTTAATTCAAGGATGAGTAAATGAGATAATTTTATCAAGATTATGCAAGATTATATTATTAAAATTATGCAAAAAAGAGCAATTTCTCCAGTATACACGATTAGATATAAAAAAAAAAACTTTGGACACAATAGTAGAACCAGGGTGAGGGTCAAAGCTCATTTCTAGAAAATTCAAACTTTTCAAAAAGATAAGGTCTGTTATTAAAATTACAATTAAACAAAAGCACGGTAAACGTCAGGTAGAACAGGTTTTTCATTAGGAATTACAATGTCCTTTACTAAGATTAAGATAAACATGTTTACTACCATTTGACAATGTTTCTAATATTTAATCAATTTTCATAGAGAAATATTAGCTATGTATTATGTTGTTTACAGATTCAATGACCCCAGTCAGGTACAGTGAATTTGACTTTGGACAAGGTCAAGTACAAAATACATATGTATATAACAAATAATTATTAAAAAAGCTATCAAATAATGCATATACAGATTTAAAAGTGTCTGTAAATGTCACTCCAACAGAAACCACTACAACTATCAATAGAACCACAAGAACGTCCCCATCAGACCGTTCCAAAGAAAGGCAAAAGTAACCTTTTCTGCGGTTACTGATGTCGCATTGCGTTCATGTGTTGTCCTTTTAGAATGATTAAACCCCTGTTCCTACTATGAATGAAATGTCTTACGCAATGTGTGTGTGTGTGTGTGTGTGTGTGTGTGTGTGTTTTAATTTTTTAACGTAGCTTTAACGATTGCAGTCATTTTGCTACGATGTCTGAACTGTGGCAGTTCAGAGTGATGACTAGCACCGGGACATCATGCCGCAGACATGCAGCATTATGTCCCACCCAGTCACATTATCCTGACAACAGTCCTAACAGTCCTAACACTAACCTCTTGATGCTGAACGCCATTCGAAGCAGCTGCTAGTACCATTTTTATGTCTTTGGTATGACTCGGCCGGGGTTTGAACCCGCGACCTCCCACATCAGAGGAGGATGCTCTAACCACTTAGGCCACAGGAGTGGTCTTGTCTTATGTAATCTGTTTGCTCTAAGAGTTCATACAGGATATTTTAACTGTTGTGATCGACGAAATGTCATGTCTTTAAATTCTATGCTCCTTGTGCATTCCCATCCTTTATCACATGGACCTAGTCGTTCAGGCAAAAACCTAATTTGTCAAATATTTGATCGAACGCAAACTCTGTGTTTGTTTGATAATCTTTCACAACGCATCTCGTGTGGCGTTAGAAAAAGTGTCAATGCTTATTCATTGATTTATAATAGTCAACGAGTAGGCATTTTGTTTGTGTAGCTATTCCTCGCGAAGAAGAAGGGCAAACGTATCTCGTCATCTTAGATGACATGATAGCTGAAGAGGATGAAAAGATACAATTTGTATTTACATTACCACAACTCCAATAATTATGTACATCACACAGTATTTGTTAGATGAAAAGAAAATCCCATCGGTTCATCAATGCCCAGTATGTGGTGTTGTTTAAAAGTCCCTGAGATAATCTCAAGTAAATGTGTCGGGTAAAAATTGGGACCGCCATAGCTTAATTTTGCCTATGACGATGCCAAACGTTTGCCACACGCAAATTTACCTACCAATCTAAAACCCAGAATCTCTGATTATTTAACTTTTCATGCAAACGTATTTCACGATTGATGTCACGATAGTGGTCCAGTGATTTGCATTTCCTCCGCATCTTTATCGTTTGTCTTAAACGTATAAAACCTAATTTACACAGTCGCTCCATCACACAACTACTTTTCAGTGATTAATCACATTAATGTTGAATACGGCATCATTTAAATCTGATCCAACAACGCTGAGTCTCAAACGAGTCTCAAAGAAACGCTTGTTTACTTTGTCGACGTGTCATTTACCATGATAAATCCTTCAAATTAAAAAAAAAAACTTTTAGAAAAGTATTAATTGGCCATGGTACAACGAACAGAATCTTGAACCGATACACAAACTGAGACATATAATACATTGAAACTGGGTGGCAGTGGATTTCTTGGATAAGTCATTTTTAGTTTGTAACAAAGGCCAAAACAAAACCAAATACAAAGGGGAAGAGGAAGTCAAAGAGCAGTGCAGCTACAACAACAAATATACAATATCGTAAGAAAATAAATGAGGCAAAGACAGACTAAGGAGAAGAAAACCACAACAGTGGCCAAGAAGAAGAAAAAGGGGAGAAAGACAACAATAATTACCACTACCAAAGGAAAGATAGACCTTACAGTCACAATGCGCACATTTCAACCGCAACGTTGAAATGCAGTCACTCTAGTAACAGCACACCCACTGGTGATTTCGTTTGTGTCAGTACTGTCTCCTTCAAGTTTCATAAATCCATCTTAAGGAAGGTTTTTCCAAATCTGATGGTGACGCTACTGAAATGGGTATTATTTCTCCTTCTTGGTCTTCTTTTTTTGTTGCTGCTGTTGTCAAAATGTAGAATAGCCTAAGAAAAAAAAGTCAGAACGAGTCTCTAAAAAATGTATTCAGTCTTTCGAAACCAACCTCACTCAGTTTAGTAAACTGAAAACTCATTCCTTTTCTTTTGATCCACTGTCCAAGTTAAATCTTTCCAAATTTGCTCGTGACCCTTTATAAAAGAAGACGTTTATAATTTTCAAGAAAAAGCAGCGGATTCAGAGTCTGTTCTATGATTTATTTCCCAGCAACATATTGTTTCAATAAAATTATCAGAATTAATGCAACTCGACCCAGAAGCCCAATGTGTAGTAGCTTTGGTTGAAATAATTCATCCTACTAACGTTTTGAATATGAATAAGACACAAACGCATCTCATCGTATACATACTGGACAAACAAGCTTAAATCAGTTAGTCAAAAGAGATAATGGTTATTGCGAAGAAGGAAACAAAATCTTGCAAGCACCGGCCGCCTATTCCTAGCTAAATGTGCACAAGACGAGAATATTTTAATACTCTACATCTCGTGGGTATGATTACAGGTCTATTCAGATTCAAGTCAGTATTTTGTATTTTGACAGTATAAATACTGTTTTGAAAGGACAAAATGATTGCATTCACCAACGGACAGGTCTTTTCTGCAAATGATTCTGGAGCGATTTCTAAGTCACATATCCCGTGTACCTCGAAATCGCTTGACCATGAGGACAAGGTTTGATGTGCATGTTGAAATCGGTTCTTTTTGTACTATCTTACAATCATTTGTCCACCTAGTACTGCATGCTTTTGAAATGTAATACCACAGTGTAAGGAAAAGCCTCATCAAAAACGCCAAAGGGTTGATCCATAGAATCCCAAAAAAGCGTTACTAAATGCCGGGCAAAATGTGATGATTCAGACAGGATGTGCCATCTATAAAGCCAGGTCAAACGCCCAACACTGGCGCAGTTGCAAAGACAAAGGAAGAGGAAACTCAGAAAAGTAATCCGACAACATAGACACGCAATGAAAAGAGACTAAGAATAGAGACTTGTATATTATTGATTACTAAATCATCACGATCATCAAGAAAACAAAAAGCCTACAACAAGTATGCACCAAGAATTGTATGAATGTTTAAAGACGGAACAAGATCCGTTTGCCAGGCCACGCGGATGTGCAGGATGCAAATATAATACCAGGTCGAATATCATCCAGTGACTTCTGTTACCACGACCGCACCATTATAGTCTGAAATCAAACTGAAGGCAACATTGATCTTGATAGCAGTTAATTATACTTAAAATTTAATGGCAGAAAAAACGACAATTCAAATCTAGACTAAGTTTGCAGAGTGGTTCGCGTCAACAATGTCACGCATTTCTTGTTCAGAGTGTGGATTGTAACAGTAACAACAATGCAATGTTAAATGTTCCTTTCTCTCTATAGTGAAGCAAGTTCCCTTATAGAGATCCCTATAACATCTTCATTCATATGAGAATCCACAGCTGATATACGAAAGGAGGCACACAAGTGAACTCAAGCATGTCTTTATTCAACATGCCAATCAGATTTCGCATGCATCATTAATATTTGGAGAACACATTCATGGATTAAAAAGAGAATTGCTTCAAAGTTAAAGTTGAACACCAACACCCAAATCTGTCTTGTCTTTACATTAAATCTGGCATGTCTTTGCATGTCACGTCTAAAAAAAAATAGTGAAATTTCTAGCATACTTTTCACTGAAATGATGTCATAAAAATTATAAGCTCTCGATTTGTTTCGATAAAATATTTTAACCCGGTTTTCCCTTTTCCCCCATAATATTTTCTTATAAATACAATTTGGAAGTATAATTGCTTGTTTTCATAATGTTCTCTGCAAAATCGATGGTTCGTTTGCTGTTTGTTGAAAAGCATTTGAAAAGAAAACTGCGCATGCTCTGCATTGATATCGTATTGAACTTCAAAAGGAGTTCTGTCCTTGCATCAGAGATTTACAGGGGCAGGTCGTTAACTTTCTGACAAATACATAAGCTATGCCCCAGTTCAGTACTGAAAGGAAATTTGCACTGGTCAATAAAGTTTGTCATTTTGTGAAGCTTCGCTATAAAGGACAAAGGCCAAAATATTTTAAAGTTGGCCAGGAGATCACACGGAAAGAGGTATTCGCACCATAGTGTTTTGTCACATAAGGAATATGTAAAGATGTCTAAACATCATAGTGGTCCTATTACAGGAGAGTACAACCAAAGAAGTCCTCTGACCACAGTGGCCCAGTCATATGAGGGAACACACAAAGAAGTCTTCATGCCATTGTGGTCTTATCACAGGAGAGAACACGCAAAGAAGTCTTCACGCCATTGCGGTCTTATCACAGGAGAGAACACACAAAGAAGTCTTCACATCATAATGTTTTTGTATTCACACCATAGTGTTCTTGTATTCACACGCTTACGTTACAGGTTAGTACCCTCAACTTTGCAACTACATGTTTATGATGTCAGTTAAAATGTAATGGGGTCTTTAAGACTTTGTCAATTGGCGGGACGAGAACTATTATATTTTTTATTCATGTGGCAGTTGATTAAATATTTTACCTATCTGTAGTTGCAATAATGTAATATTAGTATGCCAATCATTAGAAGTCATTACAATGTATGATGTATGTTGTTCTCATCTGAAATAATGAAGTAAATATACATGACTTAATGACCAAATTGGGTTTATAAGCCTTGCATTTTAATCTATTACTTGTCGCATCGATTTACGTTTAACCCTACAAACTTTTTACAATCAATAGCTGATCAGCTATTATATCTCGAAGAATTTTCTCTGTTTACCGTCCTATAAATGTCCCATAAATACTTTACTTTCGAAATAGGACACGTAAACTTCGTTGAGCAGCAGCTTCGATGCTACGTATTGCCCCCACTTTGTTGGGGGTGGGTTGTAGTGGAATTTGGTTATCGTTATCTAGAGGGTGATCGCCTTCGGTGTTATTGCCCGGATCGAGTAAATATCTATATAAAGTGTGAAACTTAAAGGTGGGATAGATAGAGATCTGGGCAGATATATAAAACAGAATGACACGAGCCCCCGTACATGGAAAAATAACAATATAATCAATTACAGAACAACCGTGATAATGCATTACATTAGGAAGATACACTTCGTCTTGAAATAAATCATTCACCGAATTTCAAAACACAAATATACTTATATAAATAGCCGATCTGTTTTAAATGACAAAATTAGTTCATCATAGAATCGAGTGAACAATCGAAGTCATTGCTTTGTACAACTTCATAACCTGATTATTTCCGGTTCATTCCAAATTCGCTGCGGCTGTTCTTGTTTTTTTGTGGTCCTTTCCACTTTTCTTTCCTCTTTTCCAAACTCTCTATTGTCTCGCCTCTTTCGGCCCTTGAACATTGTCTGGGTAGGTGGATATGTAAGTACGTGATACGCAGATACTTCGATAGGTAGGTACGTGGATACATCCCGTGGAGCTATTTCACCTTCCAAAAATAAACAAAGAAGCAACCTAAATCTTCTGTCAGATATCCTACTGGGAATAGATCATTAATCCCCTCTTGTTATGTCAGATATCGTTCTATCGAAATTCAAAAGATACCAAAGGCTATCTGGTCAAGCTAAACATGGCAGACCATAAGCAAACCTAGTTTCATAAAATTAATGTGCTTCCTAACGGCTATTTCAACCTGACTCACATTAATATCATCCGAGACAACCGCTCCGGTCTCGTCTCAATTACACAAATGAATGAATGAAATTCATTACATGGCTTAACTACGTTAATTCTAGCGAATGCACACATTCATGTCTTTAGCATATTTGAAATCTCACTTCGTGGTTTAACAACGTTAATTTCCGTCAATACGCACTCAAGTCTTTATCATACATGAAATCATCTAAGGTCGGTGAATTCACACGGAATCTTGTAACTCATATCAACTAAAGTAAGGCATGAAATTCTTAGATACATATTTTCCTATAACAATCAAGACGACACATTCAAACAATTCGTCAAACTTATCTAAAGAATATCATTGTATTCATATCAAGAAAATTGATCTACGAATCTAAACAAATAAATTCATGCAAGTATAAGCAAATAAATCAAACAAATCGTTATATTGATATCAACGAATTGCATGAGACTGGCGCAAATACCTTGCTTTAAGCTTCGCTCGCTTCTACCGCCAAAATCGTGTCCGTCGACGTTCCAGATATCCGATCCCTTGGATAATTATTTACGAGTGAATTTCTTCTAAATTCGACCTCTGAGTCTCCTACCTTTGTTTTCTCTTGCAGAAAAGCGTAGAATGACTAAAAAGTTTGCAATGGGACATATTAAAACCAAGAATTTTCGTGTGGGAATCACGCCTCTTATTTAGCGTAACCAATCCGGATTAAATATATCTCCCGCCTTTAATAACTAGGCGCCAAATTGTAGTCTGCGTGACCTCTAAATTTTCCCAAGTAACTAATTCTGGAAAATCTCAAATCTGACAATTCCGATACAAGATCAAAAGTTAACCCTATCCTTCCAGTCTGTCTGACTTGTTAAATAAACGAATGCTCAATTAAGAATCACTCCTCTCATGACACATCCATTACCATGCATTATGGTGATTTAACAGGCGCTGGTCCCCATAAATCTAATTAATCGTTCACCTGCCCAAATTAATGTGCTCTTCATAGATCGACAGAAATTTGCACCCTTACATACGATAACTCTGTGGTTTACATTCTCTGTACATGGGATAGTCACAAGGTCAATATTTACAATTGACAATCTATATTTATAATTATAATGGTTTACCTTTTAATCGCACGTTCGACAACGTGCCTGAGGTAACATTAATACTTTTTTTGTGTGTGTGTGATAAATACTTTGTGCCGTTGTTATGGTAAATGTTTAGCCGTTACAGTATAGATCAACATATATCAGTATGTACACATCAATTACCGGACAAGGAAACCGATTCTTACCAAGTTTTTCACTAGCGACAATTGTTTTCTCTGTGCTATTGTATGCGCACCTCCTGCTAAATTTGACTAATTATTAAGCATTAGTATTCAAACATGTCTAACATCTAGGAAAATATAAGCATTTATGTGACATTTTAGCCCCTTTCAAAGTTATGTCAGGTTATATCATATCCTAAGGTTCCGCAACTGTCAGAGCGTGCAACCGTTAACTTAGGTGTTGAGATAATTCGTGACCCTTTACAATTTTTAAATTTCCACAAATTCATTCAATCTTCATGTATGTATTATCCCTTCATTACATACCATTTTAATCTTACATACATTATCTGACGTTTACGTTTAATCCGTATTTCCATTTTCACAAATTCCGCTATGAACTACTTAATTCTTTTCTCTGCGATCCGAACGTCGATACTTTTAGACGCACTGAATCGAATTTTTATAAGTCCCAATTATTGTTTAATATTATTCACACTGTAAAGTTAAATATATGTGGAAATCATAAAGAGACTGATTGTAGTAAATATAGAACAGCGATAAGGTTTTCTTTAGAGTCATTGCGTCATATTATTCATTTATTACATACAGTTTTAATCTTACATGTTTGGTCTGACGTTTATGTTTAATCAGTATTTCCATGCCACAAACCCTGTTCGGAACTACATAAGTCTTTTAAACTCTGCGATCCGAACGTCGATAGTTTTAGACGCACATAATCGAACTTTTATAAGTCCCAATTATTGTTTTATGTTACTCACGCTGTAAAGCTAAATATATGTGGAAAACTTATAGAGACGGCATGTAGTAAATATAGAACAGCGATCGTGTTTTATTTGGAGCACTTGCGTCACATCAAACACTTTCCGCCGACTCGGAAAAAAACACGTAGGTAGTGTTGTGTGTAGATCTTTCCATTTCTGTCGGGTACCATGATGGTGAGTAGGGGTAATTACAATTTTCTCAAATGGAAAAGAAAACCGTGCTGTCAAGACCACGCATAGCGTTAAAAACGCCTAAAATATATCAAAGTCACTACAGACAGTATCGAGAGACAATACCAAATCATATTATTGGGTTAGAAAATATATCAAAGTCACTACAGACAGTATCGAGAGACAATCAAATCATATTATTTGGTTAGAAATATCAATAAAAAATTTCATACTGGAAAATTCAGAAAACTTTCTAATCTCTCGTGTAAGTGCATTTATTATATCCAAAATTATATCGACTTTCCTCCTCAATCGATTTTCAATCTGATTGGACGTTGTGTTCAAATACCTAACGAAGTCTAAAGGCAACCATCGGTCACTGCTTTAAACTATTGATTTTAGTCTCAAAGAAAGGACAGTTCGATTTTTATTTTGAGGTATACAGGTTAATTATGTGTAAATTGTTCCATGGACGCATTTATTGCATCATTTTGATAAGAACTCAACATTACTATTTTAAAAATCACCGATACTGTTAATTGTTCCCGGGAAATGGGGATGGGCTGAGGGTTATAATTAGAAGATGAAACTTATTTCTTATTGTTTTCCTTTTCGGCAAGTGGTATCGAATTTTTGTAAAGACGAAAATCTTCCCAACCAAATGAACAGACCCGGCTGGACGAAGAACTCCAGTTTCAATCTTGAATCACGCCTCCATAAAGGATAAATAGTAGTTTTTTGACAGTGTGCTTGACATGTTACCTTGGTCCTGTCTTTGAATATGAGAGCACCCATTTAAAGTGGATCAGGCCTGGATGTCAGCAACAGGACTTCAGTCTGTATGTAAACGTACGCCAGGAACTTCAACGATTTCATTGGCTAATATTTAAGTCCTAGTTTTGATTGATCAACCAGATTTCTTCCGTCTTGAATTAATTTAAAACTCATGTTGCTGAAAGTGGACCATGGTCTTTTCCAGATGTCTATACCACGCATTGAAGTCTTTTCCTATTCTTTCCTTCAAGTCAATTTAATGTCACTGAACGTATGTACAGAATGCGACAGCATTGCTTCATATCGACGAGCTTTTCATAGTTATGCATAGCCGCATCCCCTCCATAGGAAAGGGATTGCTCTCCACCCCCAATCAATCTAACGTCTACAGCTTTTTGACATATCTTGAAGGTACGCCTTATAATGATCAACATGAAGAGTTGTGTAAAAGTAGCTTGTTGTTTTTTACAGGATCATGTATACTGTTCTTAAAGTACATAACATTTTTTGCTTGAGGGATTGAATAAATATTTAAACGACAGGTAGAAATTAATTACGTTAAAGTAATGGAAGATTTACACCACTTCATCGTCCAACTGTAACTGTTCATCGCCCAGTTATAAATGCTCATCGTCCTACTATAAATGCTCATCGTTCTATTATCAATAATCTTCGTCCTGCTATCAATGCTCATCGTCCCGATATCAATGCACGTCATCCTACTATAAATGCTCATCGTCCTACAATCAATGCTCATCGTCTTACTATCAATGCTCATCGTCCTACTATCAATGCTCATTTTTCTGTTATAAATGCTCATCATCATATTATAAATGCTCATCGTCCTACAATAAATTCTGATCGTCCTACGATAAATTCCCATCGCCCTACTATAAATGCTCATCGTCCAACTATTAATGCTCGTCGTCTCGCTATCAATGATCAACGTCCTATTATAAATGCTCATCGTCCTACTAAAAATGTTCATCGTCATACAAGAAAATCTCATCGTCCTAATTTAAGTGCACATCGTCCTACTGTAAATGCTCATCTTGCTATTATAAATGCACATCGTCCTACTATAAATGTTCATCGTCCTACTATAAATGTTCATCGTCCTACAATCAAATCTCATCCTCCTACTAGAAATGTTCATCGTCCTACAATCAAATCTCATCCTCCTACTGTAAATGCTCATCTTGCTGTTATAAATGCTCATCATACTACTATAAATGTTCATCGTCCTACTATAAAATCTCATTGTCCTACTATCAATACTCATCGTCCTTCTATTAATGTCCATCGTCCAACTATAAATGTCCATCGTCCTGCTATAAATCCTCATCGTACTACTATAAATGTTCATCGTCCTATTATAAAATCTCATCGTCCTACTTTAAATATCCATCATCATCCTACAATAAATTCTCATCGTCCAACTATACATTCTCACTTTCCTAGTATAAATACTCATCTTGCTATTATAAATGCACATCGTCCTACTATAAATGCTCATCGTCCAACAATAAATGCTCTTCGTCCTACAATAAAATCTCATCGTCCTACTGTAAATGCTCAGCCTACTATAATTAAATGCTCATTGTCCTATTATAGATGCTCATCGTCCTACTATAAATGTCCGTCGTCCTTCTATAAACGTCCATCGTCCTACTCTAAATTCTCATTATCCTACTATAAATGCTCATCATCGAACTATACATTTGCATCGAACTACTATAAATGCTCATCATTCTACTATGAATTTGCATCGTCCTACTATCAATGCTCATCGTCCTACTATAAATGTTCATCGTCCCACTATAAATGTTCATAGTCATACTATAAATGTTTATCGTCCTACAATAAAATCTCATTGTCCTATTATAAATGCTCATCGTCCTTCCATAAATGTCCATCGTCCTACTATAAATGCTCATCGTACTACTATAAATCTTCATCGTCCCACTATAAATCTTCATCGTCCTACTCTAAATTCTCATCGTCCTACTCTAAATTCTCATCGTCCTATTATAAATTATTATCGTCCTACTATAAATGCTCATCATCCTACTATAAATTCTCATCCTGCTACAAGTGTTCATCTTCCTACAATAAATCTCATCTTCTATCAATGCTCATCTTGATACTATACATGCTCATCGTCCTATTATAAATTTGCATCGTCCTACTATAAAGGATCATCATTCTACCATGAATTTGCATCGTCCTACTATCAGCGTTCATCGTCCTACTACAAATTCTCATCACCCTACTATAAATGTTCATCGTCCTACTATAAATCCTCATCGTTCTATTATTAATTCTCATGGTCCTACATGAAATGCTCATCATCCTACTATAAATTCTCATCGTCCTACTACAAATTCTCATCGTCCTACTATAAAGGCTCATCATTCTTCCATGAATTTGCATCGTCCTACTATCAGCGTTCATCGTCCTACTACAAATTCTCATCACCCTACTATAAATGTTCATCGTCCTACTATAAATTCTCATCGTTCTATTATTAATTCTCATGGTCCTACATGAAATGCTCATCATCCTACTATAAATTCTCATCGTCCTACTACAAATTCTCATCGTCCTACTATAAATGTTCATCATCCTACTATAAATTCTCATCGTCCTACTATAAATATTCATCATCCTACTATAAATTCTCATCGTCCTACTACAAATTCTCATCACACTACTATAAATGTTCATCACCCTACTATAAATTCTCATCATCCTACTATAAATGTTCATCATCCTACTATAAATTCTCATCATTCTACTATAAATTCTCATCGTCCTACTACAAATTCTCATCGTCCTACTATAAATTCTCATCTCCCTACTATAAATGTTCATCATCCTACTACAAATTCTCATCGTCCTACTACAAATTCTCATCACCCTACTATAAATGTTCATCATCCTACTATAAATTCTCATCATCCTACTATAAATGTTCATCATCCTACTATAAATTCTCATCGTCCTACTATAAATTCTCATCTCCCTACTATAAATGTTCATCATCCTACTACAAATTCTCATCGTCCTACTACAAATTCTCATCACCCTACTATAAATGTTCATCATCCTACTATAAATTCTCATCATCCTACTATAAATGTTCATCATCCTACTATAAATTCTCATCGTCCTACTATAAATTCTCATCGCCCTACTATAAACACTCATCGTCCTATTATAACTTCTCATCGTCCTACTATAAATTCCCATCGTCCTACTATATATATTCATCGTCCTACTATAAATTCTCATCGTCCTACTATAAATTATCATCTTCCTACTATAAATGCTCAGCGTCCTGCTATAAATGTTCAGCGTCTTACTATAAATCTTCATTGTCCCTCTATATATGTTCATCGTCCTACTATGAATGCTCATCGTCGCACTATAAATGCTCATCATCCTATCAGTAAAATAATACAATAAAATAGAGACAAGCAGTCATACGTATAATTATATTGGTACAAAGGATATACATCGAGTGTATAAAATGTATATCCCTTATAACAATAGAATTACATGTATGACTGTTTTCTCTATTTTATTTTATTATTTTACTGATTCAGGTTTCATTAGAGACTCGTGTATCTTTTCGATCCTGTCACATATATAAAATTGTTATGATGGTGCATATCATTTATAACGTTACGTAATGAGGAAATTGTTATTTTAAAATATAAAGACGTCATCCGTTTCTTTCAAAACATTTTGTGCCTGAAGAAGCATAAATTAAATGCAAAACTAGATGCACAAAATTATCGGCGTTTTTACTGTTTCTTATCCCAATTCATCGTCCTATTATAACGTCTCAATGTCCTACTATAAAATCTCATCATCCTGCTATAAATGTTCATCGTCCTGCTATAAATGTTCATCGTCCTGCTATGAATGTTCATCGTCCTACTATCAATGTTCATCGTCCTACTATCAGTGCTCATCGTCATACTATAAATTCCCATCGTCTACTATAAACTGTCATCGTCCTATTATAAATTCTCATCGTCATATGATAAATTCCCATCGTCCTACTATAAACTGTCATCGTCTTCCTATAAGTCCTCATCTTCCTACTTTAAATTCGTATCGTCCTCCTGTAAATACTCATCGTCCTACTATAAATGCTCATCGTCCTACAATAAATGCTCATCTTACTATTAACAATGCTCATCGTCCTACTATAAATTCTCATCGTCCTACTATAAATGTTCATCGTCCTACTATAAATTCTCATCGTCATATTATAAATTCTCTCTCATCGTCCTACTATAAATTCTCATCGTCCTACTATAAATGTTCATCGACCTACTATAAATTCTCGTCGTCCTATTATAAATTCTCGTCGTCCTATTATAAATTCTCATCGTCCTAGTATAAATGCTCATCGTCCAACTATAAATGTTCATCGTCCTATTATAAATGTTCATCGTCCTACTCTAAATTCTCATCTTTCTACTATTAATGCTCATCGTCCTACTACAAATGGCTATCGCCCTACTATAAATATATTAGGAGAGTAGTGAGGAACTTTCTACTACAAAATATCAGCCCACGTTTCGCTAAACGTCTTAAAGTGTCTCCTCAAAATGAAATTTTGCTTTATATGACTAAAGGTACTTAGACAACACCGATATTTTCTGAAAGCGGCACAGATAGTGAAAACGATCTCAAACGTATCTTTACTCTTTGAATTTAACATAGAGAAACCTTTTAAATCTTCTTCAATATTTGAGAAAGACATGCTAAAATGTTTAGTGACATTACAGTCAGAACATAATTCCTTTAAACTGGTAAGTGTATTTCCAATTCAAAACTATGCAGGATATTCCCCTGAGCTGGAAGGTGTATATGTGTATTTTCAGATCAAAACCGTGCAGATTATTCCCTTGAGCTTGTAAAGTGTATTTTCATTTCAAAACCGTTCAGACTGTTCTCTGGAGCTGGATAGTGTATTTTTATGACATTACCTAAATACTATTCAGGCTGTCTGGTAAGTGTATTTTCGTTTTAAATTCTTACAGTTTTATTCTAGGATTCATCCGTGGATAAGATTTAAAAAAACAGAACATTTTTAAGATAAGAATATCGCCCTTATTAGAAAAAACTGTGAATTTCTTGTTAGTTTAGACTGACGAAGATAAAATACTGACTTAATACGGCAATGTTAGACAGTATATTTTCATGACATATAATACATTTTTAAATAAAAATGTTGCGAAGAGACATTTTACATCTTTAGTCGAAACAGGTTAGCTAATTTAAAGTGAATTTCACTGAGACTGAAACAGTACTTTACGTCTTCTTTATTATCATTTATTTTATTCTTTTTCTTTATTACGTACTGACGTGGGAAATATATAAACTTATTGTCGAAATAATTTTCGTAGTTTTTCATTCTTATATGTTCACATGTGAAAACTATAACCTTGTATCTGCATATGTGAAATATAAGACTTCCCATCATGCCCCGCGTCGCTCGATTATCTGTGTGCCTACATAAGTTATGCCTTGAGCAATAAGATAAATGGAAATGAATTTTTCAGGAATGAATTTGACTTAACACCGTGAACGTCTCAATAAAGTTGGTTCGCCGACTTCCGTGACAACAATGATAAACCTTCTATGCTGCATTGCTGAACCGGACTTTAGATGTCATGCCATCATTGTCTGGTAATTACATACTGCAAAACTACACATTTATATGCCAAGTTTACTTTTTGACATTGCCACACCTTTTCCTTCTCGTGTTTTACTCCTATTAACTTACATATACCAACGTGCGGAGGGAGAACCTGAACAGAGAAGAAAGTAACAAAAGTCGAAGAGACGCCTTGAGAGGGTAGAGAGAGATGGTACAGACAGGGAGACACACATAACTACGAAAAAGAACTGACCAGGTTAGGCTACTAGCATTAAATAATAATGTACACACGTGAAAGAACGGAGATTGAAGAAAGAAAATAAACATTACACTGAGACATTTGCGGAGATAATAAAAGAAGATAAGAATTGTGGCTATATATACTTGCAAACAAAGCAAAATTCGTACTTGAGAGGTTTTATTAAAATTTATTGTGCAAAATGATCAATAGTCAGTGGGTGAAATTCGGCTTTAATGAATAAATAAACCTTACTGTTTCGCAATAATTTGTTTTCAAGACATTGTCATTTGGGATCCTTGTTAGGTAATGTTTCCAATCGTGAATGCATTTATCCTCTTAGCCTAACCAATTAGAGAATGTTAAAGAATCCATGAAGACAGAAAATGCCTTTTTAGTTTGTGCTACATTATTAACGTTGCAAATGGATGTGAGACATTTAAGTAGTCGATCTTTCATGCTGATATTTAAAGTAATTTACATGTAAAACTGTTCGTTTCGGGTTTTTTCGGAAGATAAAGAAGATCCGAAATTTTAAATCAGCATGGGCATCCCCTCCTCGTATTGGTATATTCCCAGTTATTAACTGTACTTGAATTTGAAAATGAGCAGAGAAGAGGAATCGAATGCTGGTGAAATTTCCGTTCCCCTTTCTCTTGTCCGCCTTCTTCGAGTCGAGCACCAAGCCGAAGTTTGAGCTTCATGGGTAAATCTGAGAGGGTAAGGATCTACCAGAGGCGAACGCCAGTTGGGTTGGGCGTGCGCATTTATCTTTACAAGCTAATTTAGCGTATATACAGTTTATAAAGTGCTGATCTTAATAGCTTCTAAAGATTAAAGGCTACGTACATTACGTTTAGCAGGACAGCGAAGTATATGCCAGTTACATGTCTAAATTTGTCTTTGCATGTCCAGTAAGCGCGTGATGGCTATAGGGTGTGATCTCAATAGTCTCTAACTAATGACACAAGCGCTAACTCCCTTGTGTTAGGAATGAACCCCTGGGTCAATGTACGTTTCGTGTATAATTTGCCTTTTCATTCCCAGTAAGTATAAATATGGTTAGAATGTGAAGATCTCAATAGTTTTTATGTAATGTTCAAGGGGGTAAGTTCCTGGGGATAGGAAAGATCGTGGTGCATGAGATTTGGGTGTCAGTCTAACATAAGTTGACACATGTGCCTTTGATCACGCACACTGGATTTCTGACAGGCGAAAGATGTATGTATGGAGTTATTTAAATTTATTTAAAATCACCATTCCTACCCCCACCACCAAGAGCGTAATCAAAGTCTCAAATGTGTTGGCACAATATACACACATAAGATTATCAATGAATTATGTTTGCTGTGACTAGATTAAACGATGTGGGACGAGTATTGTAGTACATACGGACAGATATTCCAATATTCCAGTACTACATTGAAAGCACGAGTGTGCAAGAAATCAAACCAGGAAAACGCCAAGATAGTATCTGTTAAGGTTTTAGATGTCCTCGATTACAAAAATGTATCTGACATGCACGTAAGTTTGATCAGTCAACCACCTGTAATTAAATATACCAACGGGAGAAATCTAACTTGCATCCCTTCTGGAATTTTGATGTTTTAAAGCAATTTGAGGTATATGACGATCTTTGCCATTTGTTTGTCTCTTCAAAGGGTTTTTAATTTTATTATTTTTAAACAAAAATAGCATCTGTTTCTTCACTATGTAAATCCTTAAATTTAACTAAGTGATTTTTGACTTAGTTTAGTACACACTCACTGATAGGAAGTCCATTAGGCTCTTACATATTAGAACAAAGAGTCCACCATTTCACTTCTTTTGTGCTATATTTTTAGGTGCAAGCTAATTAGAACACACTATATAATGTTATTACCGAGTATCTTGAATCAATTACAGATGAGAAGAAAATAATAGCACTTAAAAATAAAAACAGCTTGGCTCTGATGGTGGTTAACTGTCACACATACAGTTTTTCTCCGATTTAATTAGGAGAAAGAAACTTTACACCATTGGTAGAAGCCCCAAATAGCACAAGTAGATAGAGGCATTGTTTACGGCTCTCCAAAGCTGCATCTTGTGTTGGAAGGAACTATAACTTCCAATTATCTCTTTACTGTATTATTGTATGTACTGGACAGTAGATAATGCGATAACATTTTCTTTTACATTTATAGATAACACTACAATAAGTAAGCCAGTCAGCTGTTATTACATCCTATTATAGTTCTTTAGAAATTATTGGTATTTTCTCTCTGAATTTTCCGGGAGAATTTACTGACAATTCAAGAAAGTTACTTGTATTCAACAGAATTTTATTAAGTTCAGGCTTTCTCTTATCCGTAGGGTGAGAATATTGCAATCTATGTATAGCTTTAGGGCTGTAATATAAGATTTTAGAACTGGTAGCCAGACCACATTAGCTTATACTTTAGAAAAATTCATATGTTCAAAAGCCAACAAATGTAATTCATTTAAATGCAACTCTTTCCAGAAAAAAGCAACTATATATATATATATATATATATATATATATATATATATATATATATGTGTGTGTGTGTGTGTGTGTGTGTGTGTGTGTGTGTGTGTGTGTTATTTCTTTTTGGTGGTAATCCCTGTGTAGAAGATGATCAAGCACGGTATTCTTGCCCGGATTGAGGAAATTTTAAAATACGAAATTAATTGATCGAATAAATGGAGATCTGAGTAGAGATATGTATACAAGAGAAAAATACAAGCCCCCTATATACTGAATATAATAATTTAATTAATTAGAATTAATAAGTTAACAAAATAAAATTGTACAGGACAAATTGTATCCTGCAGCTCTACCAGAAAAATAAATTAACTCTAATAGATACGGCAAATTTCATCGTGAATCGAGTGTTGCGAACTTCAATGTCCGACCTGTCTGCATAACCTAATTTCTGGTTGCTGAGCACTCTCCATGATCAACATAGAATAAAAAAGTCTCTATTCGTTGCTTTACTTCCAGAACAGAAAATACGTTCCACTCTCTGATTCCCCCATGATAGCCATTATCAAATTTCAGATCAGACATTTCTTTGCTAACTGGCCTCATGTCATAACCTTACATACAATACAAACAAATGCCGTTTTTGTCTACATACATTCGAATTACTCTCATTCCTTAGACAATTAACATAATTCATGATAATTACTGTATGTCTCCGATAAAACTAGTTAGTATTACTAATTGATTGATAGCATAGCCTGCTCTCACTTAACGTCTTTGTAGTATGAACTATTGACTAAATGTCGGACACATGCACACATACGGCTTATCAATTAAATAATCGTATTGCCCCAAAAAGCTGCTCAAATAGTAATGGAGCAATTTATAGGATAAAAGACTTCATATCTTAGTTATACAAACAAATAAAACAAGATTCACGTTTTATTTTATCTACACACTATTTCACACAAACAGTTCAATGGCATAAAGAATCACACAAATCTATTAATAATCAATTCCTCGCATACAGGATTACTTTATCATGTAAGATAATAAATTCAAGCAAATATATTAAGACTCGTATCAAAGAAACATTTGAAAATAAGACAGTACATTTTTGCTTCGATTGAGATTCGATCTCTTTTCCTTTAGCAGAACTGTCTTCTTACACCCCTGTTACGTGTCTCTCATAGACTCTCAACTACATGTGCCTGGGATAAATTTTACGAGGGTTTCGCCTTCCGCCGGAGTCAAGAACTTTCGCCTCGCGCAAAAACCTGACTACTCGGAGATGTAATTCAATTTTAAAACACGAGACTACCCAATCAGAATTCAGGTTTATCTAAACGCTATTATTAACACGCACCCTTCCATGGTTTGAAAAATTATACATTTTGTCCCCGCTTACCTTAATATACCGACCTCTGCAAAATTTGAACGTATGACACATATTTCTACAACTACGTACGCTGTTTCTGCAATATTTCATATCTAGTCATTTTGATAAACAAAACCTAATCTTTAAGCCTTGTCCAATTTTACCTGACATAGTTATCAATCGGAACCATAGTAATAATCAATCATGTCCTTACCAGATGCACTAAAGTACTAGCGTAATTAAACATGCCACGGATTTAGCCAGGTGCAAAATCGGTTGCATTTATTTAAAATTGCTATATGATACAATGACATCTGCAACATTCGCACTATTTATTTTCAAACTTCACTCTGTGACCTTAATACATTGGGTTTTTAAAGAAAATGTTGCAAACGGGGAAAATATCTAATGAATTTAAGCATTTTTAACGAATTTTGACACAGAAAGTTCGATGGAAAAGATGTGAACTCAAATAGCTCCGATAAAAATATTAACCTTCTGTTAATTTGAATGAACTGGCAACGATTTATTATTGACAAAAATAAACAAATCTATTTGTTGGAACTGAAAAGTAACTTTTATTTGTCTCTAGCAACTGCGAATCTAAATGTTGATGAACACGTATTAGCTCAGGGGACTCAACGAAAACAAATGAATTGGATCGACATAGAACACGTACAGCCTTGAGAACAAATGGGCTGACAATGTACCTGTTTTCTGCAAGTGATCTTTGATGATATTGACTATCAGTTAGGGCAATGCACGTAATAATTATGCTTTCAACACCTGTTCTACTGTATCCATCCAATTCATATTTTCCCGATAATTAAATCTGTTCATATGACTCTGATTACAGGTAAATACTATTTTTTAACGGGTACAAGTGCTGGTTTGTTCATTTCTCTTCGGCTTCGCCTAGGACAACTACAAGCGCATCCATAGGTACATTCGACGTAAGTCAAGATAAAGGTAGGTTAACTTTTTCGTATTATCTAAGCATCAGAAATTTGTTTAAGTGTACTACATTACATGCATATAATTGACATAATGCCATTGGTTTTATAGGATGTGTTCAAAGATAGGTCTTTTTCCAAGAAGTTCTTTATATACAAGTACAATTAAATGCATAATTAATCATTATAATTATTACAGTGATGCCTCATATTTCGCATTTCTACATGAAGATCCAGAGGGATGGAGGGCGGGGAGAGAGTGAAGTAATTCCAAATAGTTTCAGGTACGAGCCCATTTATATTGGAGCCTAAATGTCAGACTTTATTCTGTCTTTCGCTGGAGAGATAGGGAGAAATTACAGGACCGTCTGGCGCATGGGGATTTAATCAATGACTACCTGGCATTTAACCGATGGTTACTTTGTGTTTTTGTTTTTAACAGTCTATCTTTCGGTGGTGCATGGGCACAAGGTCTCGTCACAGATAAAACTAAGTGTGTCGGTCAATGGATAGAGCGCTTGAAGGGGTGGGGGGGGGTGGGGGGGTGGGGGGGGGCAAGTCTGCAACAATATAACACAAAGGAAGAAAAGGTTCCTCACCCATCGATATTTCCAGCCCGACTAGCTTGTCCTATTTTCATCTCCTGATGTAAACCGTACGTCAGCTGTACTCAAGAACGAATCAAGTTTCAAAACATCACAACAGACTTCGTTTAATTCATGACACATCGGATATAATTCGAAACATGCTGGCCGATTTTTAAGACCTATGGAGTACTGGGAAGGAAGTTGCCCTTAGCAATCGGATAGTTTTAAATTTCACCGTTGATGGAATGGTAAGTTCTTTAACAATATCTATTTCGTAGTAAGTATTGTACATTGTAATGCATTAGCATATAAAATTTAGTGTTTTAAACTGACCCCTCCGTCAAGGGTGAAATTCAAGACTATCCAAATTGAAACGTCCTTCCCAAAACTCCATTAGTCTTCGAAATCAGTCAGGTGTCGATTTTCTCTCCAATAAGCCATGAATTGAACGAGGTTTGTTGTAATGTTTTGAAAATTGATCCATTCTTAATTACAGCTGGCGTAATTTTAAAATAAGAGACGAAATTACATCATGTTATGATATATTTTTGTGTGTGCTGTATTTAGTTAATACCTTATAAATAGCTTCTTCAGGGCTCAATATAAACAGCGTTGCCATACTATCTTTAGTTCCCTTTTCTATGAAGTACAGAAAAATAATCAAAGTACAGAATTGGGTGTTATTATTGCACGGGTTTTTTGTGGAATATCTCCTTCATTAACTGAAAGAAGGATCGCTTTGATAATCAGGCTTTCTACTGCCTTATATTAGTAATGCTCATACAATACTGTATGGAAACTAGGCGTCCAATACCTCTTATTTATTTTCGCTTTATGATATATCATGTTGCTGGCATCAAGTTGTATTGGACAGAGTATGCAGTCTTTTACTCGTGTACTTGACATCAAGTAATATTGGACCAAATATGCAATCTTTTACTCCTGGTACTTGACATCAAGTTATATTGGACCAAATATGCAATCTTTTACTCGTGGTACTTGACATCAAGTTATATTGGACCAAATATGCAATCTTTTACTCCTGGTACTTGACATCAAGTTATATTGGACCAAATATGCAATCTTTTACTCGTGGTACTTGACATCAAGTTATATTGGACCAAATATGCAATCATTTACTCGTGGTACTTGACATCAAGTTATATTGGACCAAATATGCAATCTTTTACTCCTGGTACTTGACATCAAGTTATATTGGACCAAATATGCAATCTTTTACTCCTGGTACTTGACATCAAGTTATATTGGACCAAATATGAAATCTTTTACTCCTGGTACTTCAGACCTTATTTTCTTTGTAAGTCAATATTAAGAGTTGATTCTAATTGGGAAAATGCGACAGCTCTCAATCTAGACTATCCAGATGAAGGCATAATTGGCTAAATATTAGTGTTAAATCTATCATTATAATACGAATATGAACGTAAAACGTAGTTCAACAGAAACTTTAGTGCTTATAATTCATGAATACGGCCAGTACTGTTACACACTAAGTAAGTGAAATTATTCCCCATGCTGGTGTTTACGGTGTATTTCTCAATCTTCTCGAAATTGCAAAATGACAGGCATGTGTTCTAAAGTTCCCTCAACCTAGGGATTTTGGATGATACGTCAATAATTTGTGTCACATTTGTTTTGACAATTTAGTGTCAAGCAAAATACTCGCTTATTTCATTTTTAGTTTCCATCAATCTAGGGATGTAAAATGACACGTCAATAATTTGTGTCACATTTGTTTTGACAATTTAGTGTCATGCAATGTACTTCAGTATTATATTTTTCAGGAAACAGAGCTAACAGATTGAGAATATCTGCTCATATTCGTTTAGGCATTTTAAATTGGTCATGACGCATCGTACCTACATATGGATATGAAATTAGGCAAACAGCGAGATAATTAATTATTAATGTACGTATATACATATAGGAATACCTACGTGAGCATATATACTCTATGGCATACGCGCAAGCAGGCACTCACGCACATACATACATACATACGTACGTACGTACGTACATACATACATACATACATACATACATACATACATACATACATACATACATAGATATATGTGCCCCTAGATGATTAACGAAATAATGTGCAAAATTAAAGCACGTTTGTTGTCAGAATTTAATTGCATAAATTAGTTTATTTTTAGAATCGATTGCTATCTACAACTTTTCTTCACATCAGCTCTTCTCTGCTTTTATTTATACCCAATTTAATTTCTGAAAGCGTTGTCAATATTTATGGATATGTTAATGTTACTCAGCCTTTACATATTTATAAAACAGTTCGCGGTACCGTAGGAAGCTTTCGCATTTGAAAGTGACATTTGGATTTGAAAGTGTTTTTATTGATGTTTCCGTGAGCCGCAGAGACATATATCTGTAAGGAACTGTTAGATTTTTTTGTGCGTGACTATCAACGTTGTTGTGGTTGTGCGTCTAACACCATTTTCAGCACAAGATAGGCCATACATGGCGGCCAGTGGAGGAAAGACTCGGCTAAATCCCGGTAAGAACCACCGACCCACGGGAAACTACTGGCAAGCTTTCTCACATACCCAGACTGG
>JAECUM010038633.1:0-19462 GCA_016617855.1 Megalonaias nervosa | reverse complement strand
CGCCGACTGGTCTTCCTCTGGTCGCCGACTTGGTCGCAAAGTCACCGACGACTGGTATTCCTCTGGTCGCCGACTTGGTCGCAGAGTCGTGTCGTTATCCGATCGAGATCAACAGAGAGAGAGAGAGAGAGAGAGAGAGAGAGAGAGAGAGAGAGAGAGAGAGAGATACGACAGTGCGAAATGATGAAAGAAGATTTATCCTCAGTCTCAGGGTGGTTATACTACTACACTGCAGAGGACGTCTTCACACTGTGCCACTTCTTAACATATCACCATAGCAGCCACATTTGGCCCGTATATATACCCAGGCGTAATCACCTGACCCAAAACTAATACGTCAATACTAAAGCCCGCCAAACATTTAAAATCACAATATAAATTTAACGAAACGAAATATTAAATAATGAAAAGAAAATTGAAGTCCATGGGGTTTCCTCGTTACAGCACGCTTACCATTAACATTTTTTGGGACGAGGTCAACGTAAAGGTATGATACAGTACAAACAGGGTTGAATATCGCGCTGTGATGTCACAATGCTAGGTTCACTAGTTTGGAATATAAAAGAATCCAACCACCTTGATATTTGTTATGATAGGCCCGACGTCCTCTTGTCTTGATCCATAGTAGTAACTGGTACTTGCTATTAAAATCCACAGCGATCAATAATTTTCGTCTGGGAAGTATTTTGACGGCATTTCGGGTACATAACATTCAACAATCAGGATTGAACCGACTTTAATTAAAATATATAAGTATTAAATGTTAAAACAACAATTAATATTAAATTTAATCTGAGTTTATGCAGCTACATGACCAAGTTGATTAATGCAGTAAGATAGAATAAACAATAAAAAACATGGATCGTTATGCTGAAGTCATTAGAAGACGTTATTAAATTCTCCTTCTAAACTTGATAGAATTTACTGAATAACGGTTTTAGCAAAGACGTTACATTTTTACTATTTTAGTATGCAACAATAACGCGCGCGCAGAAATTTAGAAATGCCATTATCCTCGCCTGCCAAAGTTGAAAGGAAAAGGGCATTTATTGCCGTATTTATCATTTCCGCTTGATTAATCTTTTACCAGGTGACAATCATATCAAAAGCAGCACGTGCCGCAAAAAATGCAATAATATTTTAATACTGAACATAATTAACCAAATCTTTTACCTTGACCAATTAACACCAGTGAAACTGGTTATCATTTAGTTGATAAATAAAGAGAAAAGATCTGAATTCTATTTGATCAAAGACTGAATTTCGAGTCAGTTTTAAATTAGTTTAGTTTACAAATTCAGTTCCAAAAAAATCATCATTGAGCAAAAGACATTGTAAAATTCATTATAAAAGAGATTAGGGTAACAGTTAAGTTATTGTAACTGTGGGTTGCAATAAGGTAAGGAATCACAAGCAAATGCTGTGCCGCTTTGCAGTTACAATTCTAGAACGCTCGACACAATAGTCAGTATTCACTGATACGTTAATATGATCAATTCATTTTCGGGTAGAGTATATATATATATATATATATATATATATATATATATATATATATATATATATATATATACATACAGATAGATAGATAGATTGCGTGCTTAACTTTTGTCCATGATTGAGGGTGGAGTAGTTATGTCCAACCTGACTTTTGTGATGTTTATAAGTTATAAATACGTATTAAATACGTGTTTATTAATATTTGGGTTTAATGTATAACCTTATTTGCAAACTTAGAATGTCCTGGAAGCGAACTTGTGACCTACAGACTGGGAATTTTCTTAGGTTTTTATATTAGGTTGTGGTAAACAAAATTATTCATTCCTGTTTAGGTTCAGTCACTGGAATATTTTACTGATGTATTGAGATGTAATTTGAGAGGAATAATTATCTAAATTATTGACTGGAATCGCTAAGTGCTCATTGAGTGTTTGAATTAAAACACTTTTTGGATTAATGTTAATTCGTCAAAAGACTTTCTGGATTTTATCATTGTGAAACATCAAGGCTGTTAGTACATCAACATTTTCAAGACTATCGGTACATCAACACATTGAATACTGGAATTCATTCGGAACACTTTGTACTTTTGGGTATGTGATAAAGCATTTATAATTATTTGAGATCTGATTCGCAATACCGCAAATTCTTTTTTAATTTTCACTTTGTAACTTAGAGAAGAAACTTTTTTGTTGATTTTAATAAACTTGTTGGGTTTGCTTCTTTCTGTTACTTAGCTTAAAACCCAAGAGTCGTAACTATATATATATATATATATATATATATATATATATATATATATATATATATATATATATATATATATATACATACATATTTCAGGTTCAACAATAAACTACACATTTTGGGCCGAAACCTACACTAGTTGAAGATAAGGACCGATCGTGACAATCATACTCTGTAATGGGCTGACTTTGTTAGGGACCTACTCCGGAATGGTACGTGGATTATATATGTCGAGGCGAGATCTCCTGTCACAGTATCACCATGATATACGTTATCAATGACTACATCAAAAATCGAGGCATGCATACCTTGATCGACCTTATTACTTAACACATGCTATGTATATTTAAAACAACTGTATTTATTATTAATACTACGGTGTATAGTATTTAGTACAGCGGTAGATATTATTTTATACATAAGTGTACATAATTGATTTAATATCGATTTTTATATTATTATATCCCACGATCTTTTATTGATCAGTTGATACTGTGGATGACTAGAAATATCGCTGTAAATAATTCCAGGTAATTAAAGTGATGGCTTGCTTGTTTTAAATGGAGGTAATGACAGTTTACATTACAAGCTAAACAGGTATTACAGTCTTGCAAACCGATTGCGAAAGTAAACATTACCGTAAGGTTGTGCAACAGTTGTCGCTAGTCTGGTATACACATTATTTGCATCATCAAAAAATTAGTAAAGTGGATACCAGGATAGCAGTCTGAATAGCTCCCCTGTTATATAGCGTGTAAACCCCTTGTTACTTCCTTTTTTCCCAGGTTCGCCAGAACAGTGTCAACATGCCTGTAAGTATGGCGCATTATTTTATCGATCTTACAAATTTCACTATATTTCTTTTGTCTCGGCAGTGTGTCAGCGGAAGGTATACTGTCCGGGGAATATAGGAGCAGGCAGTTTTTGCCAATATATATTGCGATTTTTATAATTTGGGCGAATTTTTAGACGTCGGGCTTAGATGTGACCAATGGTGTTATACTGTTCGTCATAGATTCACATTATCTCATCTTGTCCACAGAATGTTCCGACATTCTGCTAATTTTAAGTGGGTGTTTCACAGGAAAGACTGAGTCACATTGAAATGCATTATGTTGACTTAATTTTTGAATCCAACTACACAACCCACACGAAGTACCACGTTGTTTGAGAATGTCAGGGGACGTAACTCTTATAGTACCGCCAATGTTCCTGTGAACGGGCCTGTTGGTTATATTTTTGAGGTATCATAATAGAAAATCGTTGGAACCCGACAGAAGAAAGGACCGGGCACATTTTTGTGACACAAAGCGGAACATGGATCGTAAAACTAGATCCAGTTGTTACAGTTTGCCCTGTAGCAAGCATTGTAAAGTGTATAATCTATATTTAGAACGGAAGTTTTACAAATACTTGCAAAGAAAACGGGGCCCAACTGTTTTTTTTTTTTTCAAGTGGCACATGTACATACTCGAAGCAACAAATTTTTTTTTTACAAAAAAAACACCAAATGAAGACAGCTTTTTTGAGTGTAGGAATTTTTCAGATATTGGAAGATGAGCATGCATCGTAATTTGCTCAAGTTCATATTTTTCCGCGCATGTGCCGACACCACTAATTGTTCATCGTTCAAAGTTTCATCTTACGAATTAATACCATTTCGTAATTAAGCAACACTTTAAATGTTTTCATCTCCATGGAAAAAGATACGCATTCCACAAAAAGTGAAATATAGATTGGAGTACACGAAAAATTGGCCTTGCATTCAGCCATCAAACATCTATGTACATTATGCTTTTTGTACAGTAGTATGCTGTGAATTTTAGAATAGGTTGGGTCGGCATGACGTCACAAGCTTAGCGACCTACTTTCCGCCATTTTGCGGAGGTGAAAACAATTGCTTAGTACGGTAGTGTTAGTTATGTTCGATACTGCAAGCCGACTCAATTTACCTATATTTCGTTTATAGTTTCTGTTTTCTGTTCAGAAGTGCTGCATAGTCTTCTGTACAAGCAGGATATAAAACCACGAATGTGTGTCTGTCGATTATTGTTATAGACTTGATAAATTTTAGGTTGATTAGTGTGGCAGTGGTGTATACATGTCTCGTACATGTATGTGTACACGACAGTATACGCCAATTAGTGTCATGGTAGTTTGAAGACTGTTTTTGTTATATAGTTTGTATATTGTACACTTTTCATTTATAAAATGATGAGTAAAAATGCAAGGATCATAAGATCAGTTGGCAATTCTTGCAATATCTTACGGTTACAAAGAGACGCTGGATGGCGGTGCCAATGCACGATATTTACAGAAAATTGAAGTTGTGGAAATTAATGATTGTCCTTGTAAATTTCCAGCAGATATTTTGGTAAATAACCCAACAAAATGGCCTGAAGTTTTTGGGGGGGTTTTTGAGAAAAATTAAGCCCTTTGGTCATATGAAAACAAAATTCAAGATGTTATATAAAGCTATGCCTACAAAATAAGGGAAGCATGATAAATGAACAAAATAATGCGGCTCCTTAAGTTATGCATAGCCTTGTCATTCATGAACTTAGCCAGGCAAAAAATGAGAAGTGTTTCACAACAGCACACACACAAAAACACGAGGATTGTATTTTTATTTTGTAATAGCAACTGCGTCACATTCAAAAATAAAAATTCCAAATTGGAGAAATTCAAGAATTACAAGTAGGAAATGGAAATTTGGCATTTCCAAGAAATAAAATTTTCTTTTTTTTTTGGTATAAAACATATATGATACAGCTTAGAAGAGAACCTGGGAAGAAAGATTTGATTTAATGCTGTCCTTACACACAGATCTATAGCAAGCAAACAATATAGCAAATACACATAGCATACACAGGACATAGGGGACCCTTAGCAAAGGTTACTGGAGATTAAAAGGGGAGGAATTCCAACCTGGAGATTGAAATCTAGATCGGATGAACAACTATTTAGATACACTAGAAAGAAAAAATACCCCATCAAAAATGTATTAAATTTGATCAAAATTCTGTATATAAAAGAAATCAATGCATCACACCTTTGGGGGGTTACAAGAACAAACCATTTTTCTTTAATTAAACTATATCAAAATCTGACATCTTTAGTCAGTATTACCCGTGATCCTAATTATTTTTTAAAGTTTTCATTAATATATATTTTTCCATTATTATTATTCTTTAATTGTCCTATTAAACCTTGATAAATAAACACTAAAAGTTGTATTTTTTTCAACCTATGTGCATTTATCCACTGCGTTTATAATAATTTTCCTTGTGCATTTGATGGTTTGTGCACCCACCAACACTGCAGATCTTAGGCATATCTTAAAATGTTGTATAAATGTCTCCCACACGTTATTGAAAGTCACTAGAACAAAGGCGGTTGTTTTCACCTCAGCGGTCATAACTGCACTGAAAATGCCCGGATGTGAAAAAGTGCCCAGATTCCCGACCCAACCTATGTGCAGAGGCTCATATCGTTGCTTAAAATTTACCTGTCAAACATGTACTATATAATATTATATAGTACATGTATGACAGATAAATTGTAAGCAACAATATGAGCCCTTGTGGGCATGGGGCAGAACAATGTGAAAAAATGCACAGCGTGCAAAATGCACATCGATGTTGGAAAAATGAAGAGCGCCCAGCAGATTTCAGCTCTGGTGTACTTTAAACCACCTATTCAAGTTATACAAGCTACCAATGCTGAAGGATTGTTTAAGTTTTCTTGTTGAACATAACTTGCTTTTCTCAGTTGGAGATCGGCAACAGTGACAGTGAAAGAACATTTCCCATTGTAAGGAAAAATAAGAAACTTTAATATCCTTAGGTGCTGAAAAGTTGCAACAATTTTAGTCACCAAGGTTAAACAGAAGGCAAGAAGCCTGAATTGTTTTAAAACAAATTTACCATAGCCCAATTGAGGAAGTTCGAGTCTACCACAACATCATAACAAACAGCGTGAAATTTGTGTATATCAGTCAATTTGGCTGCAAATAAATTTGTACTTGTAATCAGTGTAAATAATGTTTTAGTTTCATTTCAAGATTTTATATAATGCAGTATTGACCATCAAATTGGATGGAGCTAGGGTCAGGGTATTAATTTTTCACTAATTGTGTTAAAAAAAATCACTAATTTGTATCCCTCTTTTCAACTAATCGGAAGTCTGGAATGTTGGCAGCAATGCATAAATTTTTTTTCTTAAAGTTTGTGTGAACTATGAAATATTTATTTAGTAACCCCCCCACCATCAGGTTCAGCATGGAAAAAGTATGCATGTGATTAACTGTTCCACCATGACCTGTGGAGAAGGAAAAAAAACCCCATTACCTGCACTGTAGTTAAATTTTTATAGAATTTTAGATTTTGCAGCATCAGATGGTCAGATAGTGGCCAACACATATGAGAAGAGACATAACATAAAAGGTGTCATTTTGTGGAAATGTTTTGAAACTTGCAGCATCTTTGTCCGTCAGCAGTAGATGGAGTATCATACTTGCCAACCATTATGCTTTTAGTATAATTGTCATGCTATTTTCACCTAGGGTTAGCAGGTATAGGTATTATTTTGAAAAAAGAATGCAATGGAATTTAAAGTCAGCAATGAAATGTTCTCTTTTTTCAGCTTGCAAAAGATTTGTTGCACCCCTCGCTTGAGGATGAAAAGCGGAAATGCAAATTAAAGCGACTTGTGCAGTCCCCCAACAGTTACTTCATGGATGTTAAATGTCCAGGTAATTTCTTGTATTTATTCTTAGGAATGATATTTGGTTCAGCTGTTGAGTACATTTAATGTACAAGGTCCTTCTTTTGTCTTTCCTTAAAAGTGTTGTTCTATAGTCTATTTGCAAACTTTATTTTTCCAGGCAGAGACCCCACACCAAACAAAAAAATAATTTCCAAAGTAAAGACAGGGTGGGAAAAAAGCTCATCTATATAACTTCTTGAGGGGAATGGTTTTTCATGCATGTGGAATTCAGATCCCAGTAGACCCTGTTGAAGGCTTATGATGGGGAAGAATGATTCTGGGTTAGAAGTGGACTTAAGACACCTTGAAAAATACACATTTTCATTTGACATTTGAAACTTTGAAATAGCTTTAAAAAAATGGAAGGAAACCGAAGTTAAAAAAATTAAATTTGGAAAAAACTATGAATAGCTTCATCCTGACCCCACAGAAAATTATTTGTATAGTGTTTTGTTAGTCTAGCTTTGCAGTCTAGAAATCATGCAAATTATGCAAATTAAAGACATCAGGTCATTTTATTTTGTCATTCATTGAGTAGATCCATAACTGCATATTTTTGGATCAGCAACAGCATTAGCAATGCATTTGCTTAAATCTGTGCACAGTTCAAAGTCCATTTGCTTAAACCTCAGAATACTTTTGATATCAATAGACAAGTCACATTGATGTGGGCTTTTACCAGAACACTTCTTGTGGTGTCTAGTTAGTCCTGAATCAAAATGATAGACTTAAAATATGGCCATATGAAAATCTCTAGACATGATGTTCATATCAACATAGGGTTTACACTACAAGACTTCTAGTTGGGCCTAAATGGAAATAATGCCAATCTAGTATCAAATAATGGCTGCCATGAAATTTTTCTTCTGTAGTACAGAATAATAAAATGGAATATTCATATTCTTGTGGGGAACAGGAAGGGCAATATATAATTACGTTTGTTGAACGTGATATTGAAAGGGATAAAAAAGGAAAAGAATTATGTCAAGTTTAAGAGATGGCAAAAAAGGCCATTGGGGTTTGGAACTGCAGTTTGTGAAACTGTTGAAGTTAATTTAAGTTCAAAGCATACTTTACAAACATTTTATTTAAACATGTTTACCATCTCTGGATCCATCTCAAATCACACTTCTGAACTTTTTAAAAGCATGTTTTCCAGCTCAACATCAGCAATACAGGATATTTTGGTAGACATTGCTCAAAAACTGGTCTAAACACATATCCTTATTGAGGTATTGATATGTTCAGTAAGGTAGGTTGAATTACTGAAAATACTGATAAAAAATAAAGTACATTATTTACGTTTGAATAAAATATTCATTAATAGAATCTTTAATGACTTGAATCTTATTTTAAGAAAACAATTTGCAGTTGTGTTGGCCAGTTCTCCTTTGTTTTTTGTATTTTTTAAGTTATTTTAGATCCTATTGTAGCATTGTCAGATTGCATTAATAAATTTTTCGTGTCAAGTACATGTATGTAGCAGTTAAAAATGCCATTGTCGTGAGCCTAAGGAACTTCCAAGATGTATATATTCAATAAAGACTCGTTTTACAAATTGAATCCTGCTGTACTAAGAGATAAAAGACGTACAGCAAATGAAGCAATCACAAGTGAAATGAAGATGGCATGCACATTGCCAGTGCCTTGCATATTAGCAGCTGTCATTTGTATGCTTAATTTGCAGATGGAGGGGGCGGGTTGAGTTCACAAACAGTAAACCGCATTATTGTTTTTGTTTACCATGTACACATTCAGAAAGATGACATTGTTGCAATAATTGAACGCCAGACTATAAAATTGTAGGGGTTGGGTGGGGCAGGTGATTCGGTCAAAATCTTGTTGATCATTTTAAGAAAGGATTGCTTGCAAGTCTGTTGCAGATTGAAAACCTTTGTTGTATGTGTGTGTGTGTGTGTGTGTGTATATATATATATATATATATATATATATATGTCAGTTTTGAACGCTGGGTCAGACGTGGATCTCATTTTTTAAAACCAGAATTTACCCCAAAAAAAGATCTCTATTTTATGAACTTTATGGAAATTGCAATCAAAATCAGCAACAAAAACTTTGATCTATAGCTCGTTTTATTGTCGAAAACAGTAGATAGGACCTGGAAATTTTATTCAACATTATGAAATACCAAATTTAAAAATAAGTCATACAATTTGTTTACATTTTCTTTCCAAGTGACATTCCTAACACACTGCAATTAAAGATATGTAAGGAAATTTCGATCAATGAAAATGTCACTTACGCAGAGTGGAGGCAGTACTTTAATAAATAAATACAAATTAATTTTTTTATCAATTGAAATTTGTGTTTTAGTTCTGTCTTCTAGTTTCTTTTAAGTGTAATCATCATAAATGCAATGTGTCCTCTTGTAATTAAACGTAAAATGTGTCAATCTACTGTAACAGCTATGTCCGCAAGCATTTCTCTGAGAACCTATTTAGGTGCCGACCGTGTTTTGATAACTGACTTGCAGAAGTATTTGTTGTATTGTTGCAAATGCAATGTGTCCTCTTGTAATTAAATGTAAAATGTGTCAATCTACTGTAACAGCTATGTCTGCGAGCATTTCTCTGAGAACCTATTTAGGTGCCGACCGTGTTTTGATAACTGATTTGCAGAAGTATTTGTTGCATTCTTGCACTGAATTAAAAGCTGCCCTCCTTTGTATTATCACGTTAATTATGTCTTTTGAATCAAATAATGGAGGTGAAATAAAAGAAAAGTTAAAAGGCACGAAAATCCTACAAACTTAAAATCTAGCTGCCCCTGTCGTATGTCGGGTGAACTCGCTTCATTTGATCAGTTGAGCACTGTTATAAATGTTATTGTGTATGTAATATAAACTACCTTAAATTAACCGACTCATTGGTAACTGTGATCAAAGATAGCACAGCAACCAAGCGAAAAGAATAGTATACTTTGTAAAATAAAGTACTTGATTTCACAGATACAGACCATTGCGTGCGGGCGAGTTTCAGAGAATTCTTGAACTGGCACTTTGAGATATCCTTAAGAATGATAAAAAGTTTCATTATTACTTCCAGTGAAATCACGATATCAATACTGTACTAATTTAACAGCACAAAAATTGAGATTCGACATAGACGTTTGTCTATTTGCTTGCTTTTTGAACAAAATGAATCTTGTTTGGTGGTGTATCAACAATTGGTCTAGTTCCCTGCTCTTTTCACTCCCAATTTGGTAGGATACCATGCCATACCACTCCGGGAACCAGACTCGTCAAGAAAACAAAAAGCAGTGACGTAATACACACGTTTTTGTGTAAACGTAATGGTTGTTGAAACCAGTTGGAACAATCTTTCACATGTTGGACATTTTGAAAATAAATGTTATTTAAACAGAATAATGAACAAGTTCATTAGAAAAAGTGCGTTATTAAAAATTATTATCGACATGAATGTAAAATGAGGATTCAGTCACTAAACAGCAAAGTTCCCTAACCCCGACACCCACCCACCCTCTGTTTTCTTGATGTCCAAGCGATTTATTTTCAATTTTTGGAGGTCCCTCGGTAACTCATGCCCTCGCTTACAGCGCGGTACCTGTTTGTGGACCCCGTTGTGCGCGAGTTATTGAGGGAGTGGTGTGTGTATATATATATGTACACACACACACACATATATATACATATATCTCAGGTGGGTTTCATGCTGATTCCTAACAAACGAGTGCGAACAAGTATGTAATGTGTGAACATAACGATTGTATCTGTTCATTTATTTCTTTGTTACATCCCACTGTATCTGGAAATTTAGCCCATTTCTTTGAACTGAAAGGTGGGAATTACACCACTAAATATTGAGTTCTAAACTAGACTGATGCGTATACTTCACAGAGATTAAGATTGTGTTTGAAATGTCTAATCACGGTTGAGTTGAAAATTTCTACAACCAGAAGTACAAGGGTTCTTTCTGGTCCACAGTAAGATGCATAGTCCCATCCAGGTATGATAGCACAGGGTATATTTGAAGTCTATTCTAAATTCCTGTTTCAGAAGCTTGACTCTTGTCCAGTTTAAAGTTTATTCTTCAGTTAAATCAGCTACAGCATCTCAAATGTTTATAACATGGTTTGAGTTTCAAAGTCATTAGTCAGATGTTTTTTTTTCTTTTGCCAAACAGAATTGAATAAATTACCATTGCTAAAGTGCATTTTAAAAAATTAATGAAATATAGTGACATATTAAGCCCTTTTCCAAAGCCGATTTATGCATCGACCAGTAATGTTTTTGTTTTCAATGTTTTTAGGTTGTTATAAGATCACGACAGTGTTTAGCCATGCCCAGACAGTTGTGTTGTGTGTGGGTTGTAGCACAGTTTTGTGCCAGCCAACAGGAGGCAAAGCGAGGCTCACAGAAGGTATGCATACAAGATTAAGCAAAACTGTGATTATACAAGGCAACAAGGGATTAGTTTTTAACTTGGCTGATCATATACTGGGGGAGCCTATGGGATGGTCTCTTGTCCATTATCTGTCATCCGTCTGTTAGCACAAATTTGTTTCTGCTAATCCTCCTAAACAACTTGGGGATTTCAGTAAAAGAGTTTTAATGGTGACTAGTTGGTGCTAAATGAAAATAGTTCCAATCAGACATACATTATGGCCACCATAATGGCCATCTTGAAAATCGTCACTACTGTGCCAGAGTGGATGGTCGTATCATCATTTTGGTTTCATTATAAGACCACTTGCGATGTCTAGTTCATTCTAAATGAATCTTGTACTGATATGACGTCTAGTACGGCTGCCACATCGGCCATCTTAAAAATCTTGTAATTGCTTCCCCTCCAGAACAGGAACTGGATTTTCACGAGAAGTCTTGTGAAAATGATTGTGCTCGTGGACATTATGACTGCCACAACATCGATCTCCAGAATAGTGGTATGTTTTTTGAATGGAAAGTCATGTTGGCATAGGGTGTGTTGTATTTAAATGGAGAGATAATTATGGGTGTGTTATGTTTAGATAGATAATTATGCAGTTTATTTTGGCCATTTGATGTCAAAGAGCAGAGCAGAAACAATATGTTGTAATTAATTTTAACTGACAGGTATGCTTAGATTATAGATTGTAATTTGAAATGGATTAAAATATTTCATCAGCTGCCACTTAAACAAGATGATCATTTTTGTAGTTTTGGTTTCTAAAACTTAACTTGAAAATGGCAGTTGTAAACATTTCTAAACGGGTGTGAAAGAACTGCTATGATACGCACAGGAGAACATGCTTAGGCATCCTCGCACCAGTGTTCCTCCTTTCGTCAGTGGTTGCTGATGTTACGGATTCATAATGTGAACTTTACAAATGTATGTTTTGGGAGTTGATTCAGAAGTAAATTTGAATCTTTTTGGATGTTGAAGTTTTGAAAGTAAACTTTTTGCTGCCTTGGTTGCCCACTTCACCTGCAAGCAGGACCCCAGAAAATCTGATCTGGTGGTCACCAGAAGACTTACATGTGTCATTGACATGGGTTTTCTTCAGACAACTTCTTGTGATGTCTAGTTGGTTGTAAATGGACACTTTGCTGCTCTCACATTCAATATGTTTCATCTCTGGTAATCTTGAAAACTTTTTGTTGCTGCTTCTCCTGCATGAATGGTCCTTCAGTTTTGAAAGACTTCTTATGATGACTAGCTGGTCATGAATAAAAATGATACCAGTCTGACCATCAGTATGGCTGGCATGGCAGTCATTTTGAAAATCTCGTGGCTACTTCTGCTACATGGCTAGTCATATGGGCATTGTCTTTCACCAAAACCACCTCATATGCTGTATAGTTGGTCCCAAATGGAAATGTTGCCCATCTGATACCCACCATAGCAGCATGCATGCCAACCATTACAGCATAGTCATTGTTTTTATGTTGTCGCCTCTTTAGTACCACATATTCTATATCATATTCTATATTGCAGCATGGGAATAGCACAAGAGTATATTTGTCGCTTGCAGACCTACACGTACTTGGCTTGCGTTTTATTTGTAACGGCTACACAAGGCACATTTTCCAAGAAAATTGAATTGTTTCTTTTTGAAAACCTGTCGCAGATTCGTTTTAATTTTTTATTTTACTTTGGTAGCAGACCAGTTTATTCTTTAAAAAATGGCACTCAAGTTTTAAGTGATGTGACTCGTGGAGGTTATATGACCGACAAATGTTAAAGAGGAATCTTTTTAAACTTCACAAGACATCTGATCAGAAAAAGGACAAATCAATAGTACATCGCAAATTTTTAAAAATACGAGTGCTACAATACAGCACTCAGATTGAGCACATAGTCATGCTTATTGCAGAATTTATGGACTTCATGATTATTCATCAAAAGTTAGATGTGTAGACTAGTTAAAGCAAGTGTTCTATATTGTCAGGATGTTTTTTGTATTTATTCTGGTACTAATCCACATGGAATTTGCCCATTTAGGAAAAGAGTTTTAACTGGTTGACACAGTAATAATTATGCTTGTACCTCACTGGGGTTGCCATGAATGTGGCAGCCATTTTGAAAATCTTGTCATAACTCCTTTCAAATGGAATGTAATTTTGATGCAGAGTTTTCACAAGAAAATTTCTTGCCATGTATAGTTGGTTCTAAATGAACCGGATGCAAACTGACCCTTACTGTGGCCATTGGCTATCTTGAAAATATTGTTATAGCTACTCCTCCCAAATGGATAGCTATATCAACATGGAGTTTTCACCAAAAGATACCTTGTGTTACCTAGTTGATCTTAACAAGGTCCATAGGGGACCTTGAAAAGCCTTGAAAAATTAATTGTTCCCTCAAGGCCTTGAAAACACCTTGAAAATTCAAAATAATGTCTGTACTTTGAAAAGCCTTGATTTTCACAAAACCAAAAGGAATTCATTGTTTTTGTTTTACAGAATTTAATAAAACAAAAATGGGAAAAACAAAACAAAAAAACAATCTCTTGCTAAGTTTGTGCAGAAACAGAAATTTTTCCACACCTGGCCACTGCACAGTCGTACATTTTGAATTTTCGATTTGTACGAAGCCCAGATGTAGCAGTGGTTTAAAATTTGAATCATTCACTTTGACATGGCTGGCTGCTGATTCCAACTTCAGTGGCTAGATGAAGAAAAATATAAAGTTTGGATTATGTTATCTTTCTCAGCTTTGCAAAATGCAAATTGTGCCAGAAGGATATTGATTTGCATGCAATGACTGAAAAATTGTTAAAGCTACGTTAAAACTCCAGATCACACACACACTAACTTATTTTGGACTTTGTAAATAGTATAGTGTAGACAGAGTAAAATGAACTTTGTTCAGTGACTACATTATTCTAATGCCCAGATGTAGGATGTTTAATATTAATGGGAAAGCTATCAATGATCATACTATTGACTTCATGATTTATTTTTGTTGTTTTAAAAATAAATTTGCAAGAAATGTTCCTTGTATGGAGTAATAGTAAGTATTAACTTGTGTTTACGTACAGTTTCATTTATGTATCCTTTAAAATTAATGTAATGATGCACCTTGAAAAACCTTGAAAAAACCTTGAAAATTTTGAAAGAAATATGCTACTAACCCTGCCTTAAATAGAATGGTTCCATGGCTGCTATGACTACTGTCTTGAAAATTTGCAGTTTGGGTTGGGTGTGGGATGGGGTTTATTGCCATTTTTCAGCACATGATCGGTTGCATGTAGCAGCCAGCATATTTGGTGGAGGAATAGCCCAGGAAGAACCACCCATCAATGGGAGGTTACTGGCAAGCCGTCTTCCATGCCCATGTTGGTCAAGCTGACAACACTGCAAGTCATTTCAGAAAGACATCCTGAATATCTCATCCCATCCCTTCAGTATAGCAACTGATGGTTGCATTGAGTCAGAGAAGTTGTACTCTGACATTTTGGTCATACACAGAGTTGCATCTGAAGCTCCTCAGTTGATATGGAGCCTCTGCTGGGGGAAAATATTTCACATTATTAGATGATGGTTTGAAAAACGGAATGTATGCTGGGAGACCTGTATTGTTATTTGAATCAGACATTGTTGCATTTGCAATGATGACAGGTTGCAACAAGTGTTTGGACATAAAACTAAGGTGAATCCTTCAGTATACTAAAGTGAATGTTCGCGCCACAGGTGAAAAGAGGGCTGAAAGACCACCAGCAAGATTTGATGACTTGTAACCCGCCATATTTGGGTAAAAGTGTGAAGTCTAATTTGGCTGAATGTTTTTCCAAGTCTCTGGAAAAGAGCAGATAAAAATATCTGAAGCATTGTTAAATGGTTGTTTCTTGGTGAAGGTATTAATAAACTTATTGAGCTGTGGAAACATTGCAGATGTATTTTGAGAAAGAAATTGATCAACAAGAGGATAATGCCATAAATGGCTGAGAATTTTCCAAGTTGTTTTAAATCTTGAAGTTAAACACAACAATTTACAGGTCAGCGTAATTGAATTACATTAAATGTGTGATGTCAGGACATACAATATATACTGCATATCAGTATCAATCCCTAACCCTATTCCCATTGTGAAGTACAAAAATTACCTGAATTGTTGCAGTATATCATTTGCAAGTTCATGGTCAGTGCTATGGAACATACATTGAGTGTTTGCTGTTCATCCCACCTTATTTATTTATGAAATAAGAATTGACTGAGAAGTTGGAAATTCATCTGGGTTTTTTTATTCACAACTTTCTCAAATAGCAGAGTTAGTCCTGAATAGAATGCATATTCCTTTTCATGAAAGAAATTTTGGCAAGCTAAATGTACAAGATATAAATCACTGCACCAACATAAATCATCAACATATTCATATCTTGTTGAAGTAGTCCAGATGGTCTGAATGACTAGTACATATCACTAAAGTATGCATTGCTATTCAAATCACTGAGGGCTTAGTGATTGTCAGCCAATGCTGTTGAGGCTTAATGATCACAAGTTTACCCTGTTGAGGCTTAAATGATCACAAGTCAACCCTGTTGAGGCTTAGTGATTCATCAGCCAGCCCTGTTGAGGCTTTGTGATCACAATTCAACCCCACAGAATTAGGCTTGGTGATGATGAATTGGTCCCCCCCAGTGTTATTGCTTGTTTATCACAAGTCAACCCCATAGTATGAAGGCTTAGTGGTCACAAGTCAAACCCACAGTATTAAGGCTTTGTGATCATCGGTCAACCCTGTTGAGGCTTAGTGACCACAAGTCAACCCCACAGTATTAAGGCTTGGTGATCATGAGTTGGTCCCCCACTGTTGTGTGTTGATCACAAGTCAATCCAATAGTGGTGTGACTTGCTGAACACAAGTCAACTGTACTATGTTAGACTTGGTGATTGCAAGTCGATCCCCTAGTACTATGGCTAAATGACCACAAGTGAAACTCATTGTTGACCACATAGTCGACCCCAATGGTTATAGCTGAGGTGATAAAATCCCAGGTCTAGCAGCCCAAATAAAGTTGAAACTTTATTGATAGAAATGAAAATTTATGTTTGTGCAGAATTTATTACATAATTAATGAAGGAAAAAATTCTATGGATTTTTTGTGACAATTTGATAGGATGCAAGCTGATTTTTGGATTTTATCCAGCTCTGGAGAGATGACCTTCAGTTGATCATCTTGTCTATTTGGTACAGTTTTAAATAGAACGAGTTAAAAATAGTCATCTTTTTCCAGTCCAGGCTAACTTGTTGAATCAGTAACACTAAGCTGATACATTTAAAACATTCTTCAAATATTTAGATCAGTCTTGTAATTGCAGGGTGTTCATTCAGACGGAAGCAGCACTAGATGTTTGTCAGATGGAGACCTAACTGTGATGGCTGAAGGTGTGTGTGAGTGACTTGTTGGGCAAGATGTGAAGAAATTTCTGAGATGGACAATGGAATGGAGTTGCTGAAAGATTATACATTAGCTTGCACCATTTATACTGAACATTACTTGTTAATATTTATCATGAAATAAAGTCATTCAGGTTTCTCACATACACTAAAACCTGTGTCAGTTCTTCTATATTGTCCTTGGCCCAGTTGCATGCCATTCTTGTGGAAATTGCACTTGCATCTATTGGTAGTTTGCTTTTCTGGTTGTAAAGATTTTCACACACACACATATATATACACACAGTCCTACCTGTTTATGTCGACATCCTCGGGCCTGAGGAAGTATTGTAGACATAGGCAGATGTCGAGACAAGTGTTGGCCGGGGGGGGGGGTCTGAAAAAAAAAAGATACAAGTAAAATTTGTCAGTAAAGGGTAACCTGTCGTCAGTGAGTAGCATTTACACTTTGAGAAAACAAACAATGGAAATTTTGAGTACATGAAGACAAAACCAGTGTGAAATACACTTGTATATTGACAAATTACATTTTGGTTACCTTTGTGTAATAAAATTCACAATATTGCATCAGTTGCATCCTGATATGAAAAAAGTTCACTACGATATTCACTGTCGGCATTAGCACATGGTTGCATAGTTATTTACATGCTTCAAGTACATGAACCTAAATTGGCCTAGATTTTGGTCAGTCTGTTCTCATCTTATTGAGGCTACCAAGGGGATGGGGCTATTCACAGGGAAATGAAAACCTGTCAACAAGTTGGTTTAAACAGTATATGTATTTAGTTACAGAAGTGATCGTGAAATGTACATAAAAGCGAACGAGATATGCGGCTGATGTAATTAATGAAGGCATAATGTATACATTGACACATGCTTATGAGGTATTGAAAGAAAATGATTCTTACAATACAATATTGTAACCATGTCAGCTCAAGTGGTATACATTTAAAATATGTCAAGGAGATGACAAGTTATAAATTATCTCAAAATACAAATGTGGCAGTAAAAGATTTTAATGACAAATACATATACATGTAATTGAGATTATTATCTATAGCATAATCAATGCATAAGATTACAATAAAATTTAATTTAATTTAAATTTAAATTAATTAAAATTAAATGTTGTTAGCACAACAAGTGGGCATGGGAGATAATGAGAGTACATGCATTTCTGAAATTATGCAAGCTTCTTCTGTTTGAGCCTTGATAGTTGTTCTATCTGCAGAAGACGCAACTTTTCCAAGTGACCATGCGCTTCTTCCGATATTACCAATGAGTTTGATTGCGCAAAAATTTTGTCAAACTATCGCACATTGAAAAGGCCTCTCTGCATGAAACACATGGCAAAGGTAGTGTTTCTGATTAGTCATTGGCATCAGTATCATTTATGTTGTCTTCCGTGCCGTCTTCTGAAACGTAATCCATTTTGATGGCAGCAATAATCTCATCATCTGCTAGAGCTGCTCGGCATTGTTCCTTGTCATCTGTTTCCATAGCCAGCCGAACAAACTCGTCCATCGGAATTCCAATACCTTCATATAAGCTATCTTCTTCAAGATTATGGGGGATATCTGATGGGGAAAATCCATGTAATTCCTCGTTTTCGGGAAAGAAAGCGTGTATAAAGCAGTTCTGTATGGTCTCTGGCTTCACCGATCCCCAAGCTTTCCTCAAGTTGTACAGAGCCCCAAGCAAATCTTCCTTAAATTCTCTTGCTGATCAATCGCAGCCAGCTTTTTGTGGGCAAGAAGTTTTCGATAATGTAGTTTTAGATTCTGGATGACTCGTTGATCCATCAGCTGTATGAGTGACGTGGTATTGGGCGGAAGAAAAATTAGTTGGACGTGTTGATGTCCACAAGTGGGTGCGCAGAACAATTATCCACAAGCAAGGCAATTTTTCTTCCTTGCACTTAAATTTTTCTGTGGAGTTTCCTTATACACTCCATAAAAATGTCCGACATCATCCAAGCTTTTGTATTCGCATAATAATCCACAGGAAGAGGGTGCACATTTTTAAAACAGTGAGGCTTCTTAGACTTGCCAGTACCTAGAAGTGGCATTTTATCATTGCCAATCATGTTTGATGTGACTAGAACAGAGATGTGGTCTTTAGGCTGTTTCCCACCAACACATGGTTGACCTTTGATGCAGTATGTCTTGTCTGGAGTACACTTAAAGAATGAAGCTGTTTCGTCCGCATTGTATATATCCTCAGACTTATAATTCTGCAATATATCTTTAAGTTGGGCTTCCCATCCATCAAGCTGCGATGTGTCTGCTGAGTTGGCTTCTCCATAAATCCTTTTGTATCCGATGTTATGACAAACTTTAAAGCGACTGAACCAACCACTTGTTGCAGCGAAGTTCTCCACACCAAGTTTTTTCACAAATTCTTCCGCTTTTTCGATGATCATATCAAGATCTATGGATAAGGTGGAATGTGCAATGCGGGTTTCATTGAAGCATTTTGCTGTGGCCTCCTCCACGTCTTCAAATTTAGCAGTCTTCTGCTTCTTCCTTTGGGGAATGCAGTTACCTTCAACGTAGTCTTTCTTTATAGACTCGGCAGCTTTCATCCAT
>JAECUM010038632.1:0-46393 GCA_016617855.1 Megalonaias nervosa | reverse complement strand
TTTTTTTTTTTTTACAGTGTTACAACTGGTGAAGAATACTTGCTCAGTTTTGGAGACCTATGCAATGAATTTGAAGGCAGTCACATTTACAAAAACATTAAAGGTTTACACAACCCCTAGAACACGGAACATTCCGTTTAAATGCGATTAATCCCCATGCATGCCAGAACTGTCACGTTGTGCCAAAGGCGAAATGTTTTCATTAATGATATTGATGAGAAAAGTAGTCTTCTTAATTAAATCCGAAACTTATTTTTCACAATAATTCAGATTACTTTGGATGACCATCTACCTGTGTGCCAAAGTTTCCGCTCAAATTTGACAGAACAACAACTGCTTCATTTATCAACAAAAAACTTCAGCAAGACGACGTGTATTCCGGAATACGGACTGACTCGTCGCTCTAATGAATCCATAAATGACAATAATCTTATCACGATTAAAACAAGAATCAAACTTTAGCTTCCATAGCTGAATCCGTCCTGGTATGTAAACTTGGCTAACAATCGGTTGTACATGTTGACAAAAAGTTACAAAACGTGTAGGCTATTTGAGGACTACTCTATTAAAACAAAGTTATAGCCCACCAAAATATTAGCTTATGTACGGAATGAAGAAACATGCAAGTTAAGTTATTCAGAATTTATATACATTTTCCAGTTTTATTTTTTTAAAATTCAAATATTCCTTAATAGTTTGGATCATGGAAGTCGGTTTGCATTAACGCCTATGTAAAATTAAAAAAAATACGCATGGCACCACTTGTTTGCCTCGCCTCTTCGCCAGCTTCTTGTCTTTAGAGTCTAACAGTACTACTTGGGGCACTTCAAACGTCGCTCACGGCATAATTGCAATGCAGACAGGTACATATTGGAAACTGTTGTTTTTCCTAGCACTTTATGCAAGGTGTTCAATTCAGCACAAAAACATCCCCCCAAAAAAGTGTTCTAATACCACGAGCATTTATTTATGATGTTCAATTTTTAAATACATCGCTGCCGCTTCTATTTACAGTTGTGACTAAAATGCAGTAATTAGCTGATTCAATACTTTTCTGGTTGCCAGAAATGACTTGCTTGCTTTTAAGGCACTTGTGTACACATTTCAAGTGGTTAGTCGTCGCTCCGATGCTAGCACCAGTGTAGGAGACATATTTAGTAGTTTGTTGCTTCCATCAACATGTGAAATCGGTTTGCCATGATTCCTGAAAGCCAGTCTGAATAAGATCTGGATACAAAGTCATACTGGTTAGGTCAAGACATTTCATACAGAAATCAGCTCATATGCTTATTCTGAACTTTCTAAAGCAATCGTTAAAAAAAAATATATATATATATATATTTTTGAACGTGTGTTTCCAACATATTAAAAGTTAAATAGTGGGTATTGTTTTGTGTTTTCCACATATTTGCCGTCAATGTTTGGTTAAGTAGCAACATATTATGTTCAATACTGTTTTTCTCAAAAACAAGCCTGGAGTATTAAATTGGTTTATGCTGTAACTATAATGTGTTGGTTTTAGGGGTATTCCCCCGCCCTCCGACACCCCATAGGGGCATCGCCCAACGTCCTCGACCAAAAGCTTACCCCCCTCTGGACCCCATCTCGATTCCGACACTGAAGGACTAGTGACAGCTCTGCCAAGTTATGTTCTGTTGTCATGGGCTTTTTATCGTTTAAATGCAAGGCAGGTTTTAGACATCGACATGGCTAACGATCTCGTTAACACGTGTACACATAACAGCGTTGACTATAGCATCGTCACAAAAATAAGTAAAAACAAAATCAAAACACAATAACAAAATAACAGTATTTCCTCTCTTGAAAAAAAAAATATACTATATCTCAAAATATTACGAACACAAGCACAATACATTAACGGAATTTGTTCCTTAAAATTCTGGCTTGGCTAAAGTACCGATACCTCTGCCTAATGCACTTACAATGCGACAACAGAAAGGAATTTAACAACTGATACACGTACACAGCGGACAATATCATTTTCAAACCAATGTTTCAGCTATCACCAATGCGACACTCATTGCAAAATTTAAGGAATTGAAAGTAAGGTTCTTAGAAGGAAATCTCGCGAACAAAGACATGAGGATTTAAGTGATTACAAGCAACTGGAGAAGGGATTTTTCCTTTGATTCTCCCCGTGCTCTTTCTGTGTTCCGGTAACCCGTCGCTAGGCCGTCCCTAAGTTATCTAGTATTCCTTAACGACAATATAGATTAATGACGTCAAACGCCGCGAGAGAGAGAGAGAGAGAGAGAGAGAGAATCACTGTGAATACACGAGCCGATGAGGGGAAAAAAAAAAACACCACACACACACACACACACCCCTTTATAATCATTGCTCCACAGATGAAATGAAGAAATTACTAGTACAGTCGTCCGTATGTTAGCTTGACATCTTTAGGCAATATTTTGTAGGTATACATCCTTCATTTTTCACCCTGCCTTTGATAATAGTCCAAATAGTCCAATACGTGTGACAAAATAAATTTCCTGGACTCGTTCTAAAAGCATGACAGTACTTTCCAGTGTACATGTACAAATGAAAATGTTGATGAGTTTGGACGAGGCACAAGCATAATCATGTGATCAGTAGAAATGTTTGGGCACATTAAACATATCTTCCTAGATGTTGCGGCATAAAAAAAAAAAAATACGGGGCTGGAAATGTGACACAAAAACCCATAAAAATTGTATAAAAAAACAAACAAACAAACAAACAAAACATAAACAACGCGATCATAACATAAATAAGCTGGTCAATATTCTCTTGTGTGATATAAGGTATATGGTAGGGCGGGGACTCAAAGGATGTTGATAGAGCAAACTCAGACGCCAAAGCGCGTCGGATTTCTCTACCACTCCCGTTTTCTTCACCCCGCCCTAGTCTATGTCTGGTATTCCACTCAAGTCGTCAAATTAATAAGCAAAATAGCGATAGTGTGTGTGTGTGTGTGTGTGTGTGTGTGTGTGTGTGTGAGTCGATAATCCAGTAATGATTGCTACAGAGCGAGAACATTATACTTTGGATACTAATCAGTCAATTAAATATCATGCAAAGGCCTTTGAAATTTTATCTCTGTATTAGCGTAGTAAGAAAATGGCAGTATATCGGACGCGGGGAATGTGTGTGTGTATGTGTGTAGGGATGTAGTTGCAGTATAAAAATTTGTGAATTTGTTTCAATGCCATTCAATATTTTCTACAAGGGCAAGGCCGCATCATATGGTTAATATCCGTGAAACGATACTTTGCAACCTGAATTATATATCCGTGAAACAATATTTGCAATCCGAATTTTTATCTCCCATTCTTAATACATACATATTACGGAGTTTAAAACAACGCATCATAACAAATTAAAAAAGTTTTCATTTTATTTTCAGCAAAACATTTGTAGATTAATAAATACATAGAGACGTCACTTCTTATTATTTTATTCTGATAAAACATTTAAAATTTAAATTTTAAGAGAAACGCGACCCTAACTTTGGAAATTGAATCAACTTAATGTGTCATCTTGGATTTACAATGCTGTTCTCTGGATTACTTTGGAAATTCCGCCTTTACAATCATGCTACGATTGCGGATGGATGTTTAACATTCATTCTTATAGGCAAGGTATGATTTTACAAATATTTTGAACGGCATCGACAAAAAATTCACGAATCTTTATATTGCACCTTACCCACCCAGAGACTGCGTTGCCAATCTGGCCTTATATATAAGGGAGTTTTCCACCTCTTTTATTCAGGAATTATCTTACTACTGTGATCGAATTTCAAAGGACTGTGTACCATGTGATATTATAAAATACAAGTAACAAATATAGCACACTGGTGGCACCCAAGTTCACAGGTCTATGTGTCACTTTTAACAAATCTGCAAATATACATTTAAGGCGAACAGCGCTGGAAGAAATATTTACAGTGAAATCCAAACAGAAAATCAGCAGAACAGAACATAAACTTTATATTGTAGATTTTTCTCAGGACACTCCCTGGAAGCATAAGAGAACAGACTTGTATTATTCCCGTAAAAAGTGAACTTAAGAAAAAAAAGAAAAAAAAAAGATCAACCTGCAATAGCGAAGTACGAAGACTTTTGCCCACAAACTGCATAAGACGACATGGATAAATCTCCGACTGAAAATATTAAGACAAATTTTAGGCATCATAGCAACGAAAGCAACAGCAACAATAGCAACAATGACATCATAAGAATAATAACACTGGCAGTGATCAGTGCCGATTGTGACACAGTAATGATAGCGATGATAACGGAAAGGAGAATGAAAATATTTACAATTACGTATTCCCACAAAGATATAACTATGATTTTTTCCATCACCAGAGACTTGTACAAAATCGCGCGCACACGCGTGTGTGTGATGTGTTCACAATATATCGTATGTCACGTTTAGATTTCTCTGGCAGTATTGTTTGAAAAGAAACCTAAGAACCATCCCGTATCATTATTTGATTATACAATTCTAAAGGTATTCAAAATAATGTATATGAGAAGATGACGCTAAATAATTCCTTTTTATATGATTTAATGTCTTCAGAAGTATTATTTTAGTCTTTTGTTTGATGATATAAAATTCCAAGTACCATCGAAAGTTTCTTGTCTTACTCGTAACTTCATGGAAATATCCATTACCAGTACCTTACATATCAAAACTCTATTGTTCCCGTTGCAGACCGTAAACTAAAGGTCTCACTGGACAGTTTATGTGGTGAATTTTCATCCGACAATGACCTATTGCAGAAAAATGAAAATAATTTTGCGCTGAAGATATAAATAAAAACAAACTAATGATTTCTGTAGAAAGCATGCATGTGAGATTTTATCTGCGGCAATCAGGTTAATTCCTTATACAACTGGTGGCATTTATACTGAACCAACACTACCACCAACCCCTCTTTTTTACATTCATTTTTGACAGCAAAGAGCTATTTTGAATATTTTCCTGTGACAAGGCGGCTAAAAGAATCAGTATGTGCTGTACGCATGAATAAAGTTCACTAGTACTATAACAAATTAGCATACTTTTCATCACCCCTCAACCATCTCGATTTTTAGACATTTACCTCTGTAGCAGACATACGTAAATACGTAAGTCAAGTCGGCTGTTCATTTGCAGCCCAAGTTATGCATTTGATCTCCAGTGCTAGTCTAACTGTGACAGGCAGTCACCAAACAAGCCAACCCATTTTCAAGCCTAACTCAAAGTAAATCTAAACCACATTGCAGATTTAGCTTCTGTGTGAATTTATAAATGCTAGGTTTATGATAATTAGGTTCATGCCTTCTACCTTAAAAATTAGGTGTCAAAATACGAAACTATCCAGTGAGACCAAAGATACAAAATCTCCCTTTATTGGGTTGCCTCGTATCAAACAGGTTGGTTACATGTTGTTTGCTCTGTTGGAGAATAGACAGTTACTTATGCACTTGCAAACTTGAGTCAAACCGGTTGCAACCGCTTGTTATATACACAAGTATCTGTCACACGAATGCATATCTCTATATAGGTTACTTATGACCGGTTTCCGTGGTATTTTTGTAAGTAACTTTGAAACTTTTTATAGTACAAGTCGTACCATATTTTAACCATAGTTCACGAAGAAATAAGACAGGAGTATTTACTTAACCATATATCATAGAAGATGCTTATATTACGCAGAATAGAATGTTTCAGAATGTTTCAACGATGAAAAGGAATTTTAAAAAAAAGCAAGAGGCAAATCAATGAATGGTTGGAAACTTGTATCAGATTCATAAAATATATTGTGTGCATTCAGCTGTGGGTGCTACATATGTAGGTAGGTAGGTAGGTGGTTTCACGGCACACCAGCAGTATCCTGGCTATATAGTGCTAAATGAGTTTCAATATCCCCAAAAGCGTACAAAACGATCGTAAAGTCGAGAAAGGGTAAAATGCTTAAAATACAAAGTCACTCGATTGGATCATCATCACGGGATGCATCGATGTGCGAAAAAGTTTGTCACCGTTATCGACACGCAGGAGTGTGGGTCAGGATTATTCTACATTCTTGAGCCGCAGTGTGGGTGGTACAAGTGTAACCGGATCTGCCAGTTAAGATATAAAAAAAGATGCATGACGAATGTGACACTACCACCTTGCAGTGTTTCTCAATTCAAACTAAACTGAATTGGATGAAATTTCATCAGCATATGATCACTTGAACGGGACAGAGGCGATCTTATCTGCATTAATGACAATCTCAAGTGATAAATTAACCATCAAATGAGATACGATGATATTCATCCACCCAATAAAGCTAGCCAGTTACATCTTACTACAAGTTCGGAACAAAGACTTTAAAGTATTTAAAGCGAGGGATTATGTTAATAACTGCAACCTTAAAATAAGTAACAGGCATTTAAATTTTGTAATAAATATCACATTTTCGAATCATTACTGATTCTAACATGATATATAAACGTAAATTTGGTCTTGTTTACATTGAATTAGCTCCGCTGACCTAGTGCTAGTGGCACTCTGCACCACGCTGCTAAGTAAGCGCCTCTGCCGTTTGGCGATTTACAATACAATTTTGGATATCACCCTGACGAAGTCCGGACAGGCGGACATTTATGCATTTTAAGAGTCTAACCAAAAGAAAAGTTCCAAACTGTGGCGTCACGGAGGGTGGGGTGCGGACCGCAACGGGTGACACCATCAGACGGGGTGACACCAAAATGACTGTCTATAAAATTTTTGAATTTGTTTGCAGGAAGGAGGTCCATGGGGGTGACACCATGAGTTAACGCACATGACTGTCTATAAAATTTTTGAATATTTTTTGTGCAGGAAGGTGGTCCATGGGGGTGACACCATGAATTACCGCACTGGGTGACACCAACCCTAGTGACGCCACTGGTTCCAAACACTTCGCCCCTTTACTTTGTTTAGTCATAGGTAATCAATGTCTTGACTAGAAGTTTAACTAGTAACATTCTTCGTTAAAATATGTCAACATGTGATTTTAGAAAACGTAAAATTAGCCGTGTTCATTGGAGCACTCTTAACGTATCAATTTCAAAGGTTGGTAGTTTTTGAACGCTTTCAAGTAGTCTGGTTCACTGCTTCTTGTACTCCCATGCGCTGCACTCTGCTATACTAATATAGTGGAGCGCCACGCAGTGAACACGAGAAACAGGAAACCAGACTAGCTGTCGAGCTCTTCAATGAATTGAAACATTCTCAGCTTTTTCCATCGCATACTAGAAAAAAAAATTCCATGTAAATAATGGCAATTTTTAACTGCCCGCAAACCCATGATTGTTATTCAGTGGCTTCACTAGGGTTGGTGTCACCCAGTGCGGTAACTCATGGTGTCTCACCTCCATGTATCCCCTTCCTGCACAAATATTAAAAAATTTTAAAGATAGTCATGTGCGGTAACTCATGGTGTCACCCCCATGGACCTCCTTCCTGGAAAAAAATTCAAAAATTTTATAGACAGTCATTTTGGTGTCACCCCCTCTGATGGTGTCACCCGGTGCGGTCCGCACCCCCTAGTGACGGTACTGTTGTTATTATGTCATAATAACATGACAATGAATAGATGGCATATCTAAAGCAGCAACGCAAGCAATTTGAAACCGAATGATTTCTTCAGTTTTCTTTTTCATTACAAATTTGAAGTAGTAATAGTAAAAGATTAAATGTGCGGGTATTTCATTGATTGTTAAAACGTCGTCCAGTGTAATTTTCAAGACCTATCATGCAATAAGACTCATTTGGTTTCAATAGCCTTAAAACGAACGCTGTTAGTGATGATACGTCACTTAGTCATTGTGACGTTATGACGTTTTCATGACGTAACACCAACCACGGACTTGAGTGCAGTACAAAATGGCCATTATTTAGATCTGAAGATTTTTCTATCATGCGATGGAAATTACCGTGGATGTTCCAACTGGAGTATGGAAATGATTGGTTTTAAACACACACACTCAAACCGAACTGATGAAGAATCGTGCTACGCCGCGTCTTGGTCAACCATTGGCTGCACACAAATGTTATGACATCTAAAATGCCATGTCATACTTATAGGTAATTGCATTTGTATGGGAAAATGTGAACGAGTTTTTTGGATTAATACTGCACGACCTCTGGGAGTACAGTATTCATCCAAGAAATCGAGTTCATATTTCCCCATACAAATGCTGCAACTTTTTTATTATATACTCATTTTATTATTCTACCTAAGGCTTAATTCTAAAAAAAAATACACTACAGGAAACAAAGTAAGTGAATTTATGCTGTATTAAAAAATAAATACACAACCGAAGATTCATCAACACACAATAACAATATTAATGCGTACATAGCACCGCCCAGCGACTTTTGAACTTCATCGTGCTCAACAGTAGTTTAAAAAAGAACTGTTGTTTTGGTCTACTAAATTGAAAGTTAGAATCATCTTGTGAACGAATGCGAATGAATTTTGTTTCTATGTTGATCCAACTCAATTTTCATTTTCTGATTATGATGGACTGGATTATTTGGTCAATTCAGTGCAGTAAGGAGAATGGATTTCAGCTGGAAACCTACTCGAAGTTCCAGTGCAGTTTCAGTGTGTATCAGGTTTTGCAGGACATGTCGGTCGGATTTGAAGAACTAAGAAAGTAAATTTTGTAGAAATTCAAGACGCATAAATGTAAGTATATTTATTACCAGTCTTATTTCCAGCTAAAGAAAACATGTTTATGCCCTGCCACTTGCATCTCGCTGTTGGTGGGACCCCAACTATGACCTGTAGCATATAGTGTGTGTATTCCATCGCTAGCCTAACACTGTATCTAAATAGTTACACGGGGAAAATTGAAAAGCAGCTGTTTTGTGACAGTCCATTTAGCCAGCGGAAATAATACTTTTTCGTCGTCTTAGCTAATTGGCTCCGAGGCTCTTAGTTTCCTATCAAAACCTTCAGTTGCATTTTTTTTTATCGAATCTAGTATTTTGACACATTTGTAAAATGGTACGTCTCTGATAGATATGAGGTAGCCCTTAGTCTCAATATGCTTTTCAATGCTATATTTTTAGTGACCCTAGAGAGCACTGGTCATGGCCTGAACCATTCTATTTGCGAAAAGTTATTAATATTCTCCTAAATAATTGTTTCAATGATCAGAACGGTATTTTCAATTACTGCGTCTCTCACGTTTGTTGTTGACATTGCGAATATCACGTTCATTTGTTTGCTTGTCTGAAAATTTCGTTTCTGACTCAGTGAACTCGTTCACATGGTTAACTTTATCATCAATACTATCCAATGGACGAAACAGCTTGTTTAGTTCATTCACAAACAAATCTAATGAACCAAAACCTAAAGCGTCTACTACATGTGTGTACATGGTTTGTTTATAAAGTAGTTCTTAATACACTATACTATTTTAAGGCAAACGTTTCGTGCACGTGCGTGCAATATCAAGGTGTTCAGTATCGTAAAATATTGCACAATTCCGACAAAGTAAAATTAATGCAGACAAAAATGAGCACATAATAAAATGCTTTATTGCTGGTGACACGTGCGGATCTCCCAAAAGGTATCAATCTATAGTATTCGCCTACTCCCGCGTCAACTTGTACACCCCTGCTGATTTTGTAAAAAATAAGAAACGTATCAAAAATATTAAAAAAGGCACAAAACTTAGTACTTTCATCCATCATTAACACTGTGTAACCCGACTGTCACCTGGGGGTCCCTAACAATGTCATGTTTGAGTTTTACTATACACGGTATCCATATTTGCGTGGGCGAGTTTGTTTTTTCATGTTTTTCTTCAGACAACAGGAGTGATATAGTTTACTGTCTTCGATAAGCTTGAGAGTAGCATCACTTTGTACAAGGGAGTTACACCTGTGACGTTTCTATTTTGTTGAATATTTTGAGAAATATTAAAATTAGACATTAGAAATTATGGGTGCAGACGACACATGCTTTTACCTCCTGTATATGTTTAGTCCTAGGACCCTCGTCACTTCAATTGAAAATGTACTTTTCCAGGAGCCAGAAAAAAGGAGTGAGCAAACTCGTTGTATACACAGAAAACTTTGTTTTAAACGCGGACAAGACGGCAGTGATAGGACCCCCTGGCGACAGACAGTTTAGAAATTATAATTGAATTCATGAAATGGATAAGGTTTGCGCATATTTTATATGATTGATATATTTCGTTTTAAAATTTCAAGGAGATACAGACTACCGGGGCTCAGGTGAATACTCTGAGAAGATAAATACCTCCATTTCTCCGTGCGCTGTATAGAGAGACAAAAGTGGTTGTGTTAGAATAACTAATTGCAACTAATTTCAAATACTCTAAAATGGAAATATCGCGACTATACATAGGATCAACCATTATAAAAGTATATACATCGAGCTCGAATGGACAATTATTGACCTTACCCAAGAATGTCAGAGTTACAATGATCAAGGGACATACTCTCTCTCTCTCTCTCTCTCTCTCTCTCTCTCTCTCTCCATATCATACAATCGAAGAGTTTCATTAATCGAAAAATCAAAACATGTCTTATCTTCGAACCGTTGAACATTAATGTAAATGAAAGTTACATTTATTTCTAGTTTACACATAATGAATTAATTTAAAATGTAGTTGTGCGCACATGTACCTACAGTGTACCTGGGCATGTTGACTTTACAAAGTGTTATACTCAGTATACCTGGGCCTGTTGACTTTACACAGTGTTGTACGCAGTGTGCCTGGGCCAGTTGACTTTACACAGTGTTGTACGCAGTGTGCCTGGGCATGTTGACTTTACACAGTGTTGTACGCATTGAGTCGGGGCATGTTTGACTTTACACATTATTCAACGCAGTGTGCCTGGGCTTGTTGACTAACTTGACTTTACACTGTGTTGTACGCAGTGTGCCTGGGCATGTTGACTTTACACGGTGTTGTACGCAATGTGCCTGGGCATGCTGACTTTACACAGTGCTGTACGCAGTGAGTCTGGGCATGTTTGACATTTCACGAAGTTGTACGCAGTGTGCCTGGACATGTTAACTTGTAACAAAATTGTACGCAGTGTGCCTGGTCATGTTGACTTTACACTGTGTTGACCATTATGCGTTTCAATACACTTTATATACAGCTTAACGCTGTATTGCAAACTCTTGTAAGCGAAAATCAAGGATTGGCATGTCAAAGGGAAATTAGACACACGGTTAGATGGTGCATGATAACTATACGACTATATATATATATATATATATATATATATATATATATATATATATATATATATATATATATATATATATATATATAAACTAATTTTGCGTAACTTTTAATCTTCTTCACCATTAAAAGCCTAATTGTGTCAAGGTGAAAATCGTCTCAAGCTAAAAGTGCAAGAAAACAACGATATTTGATAAAGACGGTATTATCAGCTTTTAATCTATGTAGATCATCATAGTCGGGGTTTCCGTTAACAGTGGCATTAATTGAGAAGATCTGGCGTTACAAACACCAGCTTCGAAATGTTCATGTACAATCAAAATAGTCCAATTTATATTTTTAGGTACAGAGTATATTTTTGAAGTGTAAATAATTAGTAATATACAAAAAGTACGACATTCAGACAAAAAGAAACGACAAATTACGGACACTCAACTGCCTTTCGAAGGTAGCTAATTAAAACTTATATTTATAAGGAAATAACCAACACACTATTTTACTGTATTGACTATAAAATTAAATCTGTTCGCAGGGGCATGCTCACGTTCCCTAAAAATGTGCCCGAAACAACCGGTACGCTGCTTAGATTAAGTTTTCTTTGCAATTAAATGGTTAAAACCACGCCCTGGTAAAGTTTAAAAATTTCCGGTTCTTAAGGTTTGACAGTTGTATGACCTTATTAAGCTTAATATAAGGTCATTAAGTTTTATCAACTGTGACAGAAAATGTACACAAAAACAGTTCGGCCTGGCCGCCTTGCATGGTCAGTCTAAAATCAGTACGCGGTGATGCGGTTTAAAATACTTCCCTTACGCAATTTAGCTGCATCAATGCTTTTGACAAAATTTTAGGCCTAAATTTCAGCGGGTTCTTCTAGAATTATTTCTTCTATAAACATGTGAAGTGGCAACGATCTGTCCAGTTTATAAACTGAATTATAAAAAGTTATTTTCTTCAAAAAAATGTGAGAAGTTTGCTAATTTTTTTAAGCACTAAATATTAATTATATTACAAGATGGCTATTTCATACATTTCACTACAGTAAGTCAGAGTATGAGGACTCATTCGGATAAACTCTACCAAAAATATAACTGACATGCTCATAACAATGGATGTATATTTTAAGACTTTTTCCCTCTACCAATTGAATTTTTTTAAGATCTTCAAAACTGTTAATAAAATAAATTATTGTTTTTAATGCTGCAAATGTCTGGGTTTTTTGTTTGTGTGATGATTGTGTGTGTGTGTGTGTGTGTGTGTGTGTGTGTGTCAGTTTGAGCTTTTAATGAAATCCCCTCGGGTAGCATCTAAAACATCTCCTATTTCTCAATATAATCTACGGAGACTGTTGTTTTCTCTTTTTGTCAATAAATGCATCATTTGTCGTCTACATGTACATGCTAAGATGTTTTTAAAAAATATCATCTAATAATAGAACTTTTTTGCCAACAACTTGTTGCTGAGGCACCAACTGCTTCTTTTTGTCTTCAAGTTTATCATCGATGAATAATAGATGGAAGAATGGAATGCATTTCCTAAAAATAGGCATAAAATAAATCCTCTCTCCTAACATGTCAGTGTCAGGTCACGTGCTTGCTGACGATCTGACTTGTGGATATTTTTGTAAATAAATTACGTACTCTACGGACATGTGTAAGTTCTTGACGGATTCTACGCATACGTTTTTAAATACGTAAATATACACCTATTCCATGGAGTTCGTTATCTCGGTATATTTGTAATGTAAGTTTCAATATTTGATGGACGGTAAAATAGACACAGAAAAAGCAAGGCAGCAGTCTTATACTGTCAAGAGTACACTAAAATTCAACGTGTTAATGCATAAGTTTTGTAAAGTATCCTCTCTTTTGTTTAATTAGTTCTATTGAATTTACAGATCATGTTGACATATGCTAATTTAAAATATGGAATCTATTGATAACTACCACCAAACAAGACCTGGCCCCTGCAACAAACATAAATGAATAACAAGACAGATATTAAACGGCAGTCAGAACTGCCTTGCTACCAGCTTGTCAGAGTGGCCATGGTTGTTAGGTCCTTGTGCCAACGGGCAGTGCGTAGTCCGTTAATTGAATTTACGGTCTGCCTAATCGCAATTTAAGTGATGATTGGCCTCATTACAAATGACTGATATGATCAAACAAGTTTCATTGTCTTTAATTATAGGAAAACGAACTGTTTGTGACAACACAATTTCATTCCACGTTTTGCTTGTCGAAGATTCAGAATTTACCAAATTTTTCCATTTTTGCACTTTGTAGAAGACAGTTTATAGATTTCTTTCCCACAATCGACGATTTTGCTGCATGAAGTCGCCATAAATGCAAGCTCTACACCTGCAAAAGCAGCAGTCCCTTCTTGACATGCGACAAGATGCGAGTTGGTTCAAAACGACAGAAGTTTCGATGCATGTAAGAAAGGTTGGATTTGATTTGCACACAGTTTGATTTCATTTGGAAAAGGTCACGTCTAAGCGGTATCTAAGAGTATATTGATAAAATTGTGAGTGTGCGTAAAGATTCATTTATATCATCATAGTTATCTTTCCATTTTGACAAGCGGTAGGTTTCCGAATGTAGGTAGCACAAGTCTTACAGCCTTATACTCTGGTTCCTTGTACATCTCCATAATCTTACTTCATATTCATTATTTACTATATAGTTTAACCTCACTGTACTGTTCTGTGTGATTTTCTTTTAACATTTCCAAATAAACTTTATGGCAACAGCAAACTGGCAACCAAGGCATCGGCGATAGACCAGACGCGACTTAGTGACGTCACTAGTATGTCAAGACGACTTTCTACAGACACAAATACATGTATCTGAAACTAACAATCTTATTAAAATCAGATCTCCACTGTTATGCATGAAATAGGACAGCGGAGATCTGATTTTAATTAGATTGCTGAAACTAATTGATTATCTCAGTGGATTTTAACTAAGTTTTGGCAAACAAATTCCATTGACTTACTATATTCATTTAAGGCACATATGAAAATAAGAATTAATTTTCCTTGCAGGTTTCAAGGGAAAGCTCCATCCTTTGCAATTGTTATGGCTGCTGCACAACCAAAGAAAACACTTTTTGAGGGATTGTACCTAATTTGTAACAAATGTATGCAGAATTATGTGTCAAATCTAGAATTAAGCTTTCAGGACGAAACGAGAAAATGAAGTATTAACTGAGAAGATTGCTGAAACTAAAGAACACGATAACATTATCGCATATAAGAAAAAAACCCATCCCAGAATCGTTATAAAAGCACTAACATATTTCACAACTCCCACTGAAAAAAGAGACCTCAGGTGGCCGGTTGGTCAAAGGTGCTCGCCTTTAGAGATCACTCGTATCTCACTTTTGTCTGCCTGGCTTTGAGTCTTGGTTCGATCAATATGGGTATGTGAGAAAGTTTACCAGCAGCTTCCTTCCTGTTGGTCGGTGCTTCATCCCAGGGTCTTCCCAGGTTCTTCCTCAACCAAATGTAATGACCGCCATGTATAGCCTGTCTTGTGCCGAAAAAATGGCGCTCGACTCCACAAAAACAAATCAACTGAAGAAAAAACAAAAACAGTAGTAAATCAGTAACCAGTAAATCTGTGTACCTCTTGACGCAAAGAAGTCATTTTCAGCTACTTAAAATGGCATTGATAATCTGAGAGTCTAACCCCTCAAAGAAACGATATTTAGACCTGTACTATAAAAGATGTACCAACAAAGGGACTTCACTCCAGTTAATGTTATTGGTGGATCAGTATTGTTTTTAACAAATTAAAACCAACGAAAATATTACACAGTCCACGTCAATGAGGGACTCCTAAAAAAGAAAAGCAAGCGGAAAATATTATATTTTAAAGTATGTGAACCACATTGGCATGCCACGCGCGACGAACAGCGTACGCTCCTTTTTCACCCGTAGCTGCAATCGACAAGAATGTCTCGTTTTTCATGAATACGCATAACAAAATTACATCATCAACAACGCGATGCAACTGTCTGCTACACATCAATAAAAGGCATTTAAGATCGATAAACATCTTTGTTTGAATTCAGACGGCATGAAAGCGGGAGATGGGGAGTGGCTCATTTTTGTTCTACATCGGCTTTTGTTAGTTCACAAAGAGTGGGAAGGTCAAAAATCAGTTTTGTTACTGAATTTTGTGCAATATAATTGGAAGTCTTTAAACATCGGAAGTGTGGATCAGTGCGCGATGGAACTGAAATGTTATGTACAAATCAAATCAAATGTATGTATGTCTGTGTGTGTATGTATGTATGTACATCCCATTTTGCATTCAGTTCTCGCTCAATACATATCTACAAGCCTAGACGTCGTGCATTATCTTAATTCCTTCAATCTTTAATTTACACTCGTTCAGCCATGTGTTGATTTTAGATTAATTGCCACCCCACCCCCGCTTTCCAATCATCATACACTGGGTAGGCTGATTGTGCTACCAATTTGTATTCACGTGATATTGCAATAAAAATACTATAAAATTAAGCTGCATATAACAACAGATTGGAAGTGCTAAAAATTCTTTATGAAAATTTAGCTCCATACATGTTGAATTTCAATCTACACATTCAGACAGCCCCGTAACATTCATTTAGTCGAACTGTTCTTCTCTGTTCTGAGGTTGACTGTACGATGTATATTTTATTTTCTTCGTCTCTTAATTTCCCTGCTATTTTACAAAGCGAAGCCGCCCATTTATACCTGGGATTAGTCATTGGTTTGTTTTGGGAGTTTTCTTTATGGGAAAGGTATTTCAAACTTATCGCATGCTGATTAGGCAGACCGTACACAGGACTCATGATGGTTTGCGCAAAATTGATTATTTCCAGAGGTGCGGATAGGAGAGACACTGCGGTGTTTTGTACATTAAAGCTGGGTATATGCAAAACCTCGAGGGTTTTGAAGTTTGTACAAGTGCAGCTGAATGCATCATTGAACATGTATTGCCTGTCATACATAATAATTTCGGTGTATAATGCGATTAGTATCAAGAACATTTTTCCTAAGTAAGCAGTTGCTTACGGGACAATACTGGATTAACACGGCCGCACCCAGAAACAAAACTGATCATAAGCACTCTTAGCTCTAGCGATTATGTATGCAATCTATAAGTGGTCATTACACGACCAAAAAAAACAAAAAACTTCTGTTTTGTATATGACTAACATGTAGACACCATGATTACACCTATTTCATTCTTTTTTTCTTTCTCCCCATAAATTATTAGCAGTTATTGAGCTCAAACAACTGTGAAGTTTCAACGTAGATTATTCAAAAAAGCAACGGCAAGCAGCGTACCTAGGTATCTTTGCACGTTGTTCTTTGTTATCTTTCAATGCATATGTATGTATACAAAGTGTTTTCTTTATTTTTTGTTTGTGTGTGTGTGTGTGTGTGTGTGATTTCGATTTTTAACGTAGCTTTAACCATTTTTCCATCAAATCGCTACGATGTCTGCAGTGTGGCAGTTTATAGTGATGTCTAGCCCTGGGGCATCGTGCCACACACACGTGGCATCATGTCCCACCCAGTCACATTATACTGTCACCAGGCCGACCAGTCCGAACATTAACCTCTTAATGCTGAGCGCCAAGCGAGACAGCTGCTAGTACAATTTTGATAAGTCTTTGGTGTGACTCGATCGGGATTCAAACCGGCGAACTCCCGCAACCGAGGCGGACGCTCTAACCACTCAGGCCACCGTGCGGTGTTTTCTTTACTCATATACTCTAGAATTTAAGGAGATGAATATTGGGGATAACCTTATTTTTCACAAATCTGCTGCATTCGCGTTATTCTGCTGACTTTACTTCATGAATATGCGGACGAATCGACAAGTAGTTTGAAAAAAAAACAAAAAAAACAAAAAAACGTTTAGACAAGCCGAAATCCAGAGCACTGATCGAAACAAAATGACAACATTTCAAGCTTATAGCATCAAGATGACAATTTAATGATGCTATAAAATGTTTAGAACATTGCCAGAAAATCTCGTTCGACAGTAACGTATTAGTACGTAAGATAACTAAAACAAAAACGTGAAGATGTTTAAATTTAAAAGAAGTTTAGTTTCAGTAAGGTAATAGAAGTGATACATTTGTGAGGTTCATTTTAAAGAGTGCCTAAGTTTCCAGTGCATTATAGGTAATAAGGCGTTTCGAGTTATCGAGGCCAGCTATCTGTATTGGGAAAGAAGCACGCTGCCTTGTCAACCTTTTAAACAAAAATTAACAATTTAATTTTTGTAGTATGCATGACAGAATTTTAAACAGACAAATGTGAATAATAAATGCAACCTTTCAACAAAGTATAATGAATGCATGCCTGAAAACGTACGTTATATATATATATATATATATATATATATATATATATATATACACACACACACACACACACACACACACACACACACATGTATATGTGTACGTATATATACTCGAGAAATCGTGTCTGCACTTGAATATTTTGTGCATATAAACCAATCGATTTACCTCAACAACAACAACAATAGAAACTCCATTTAAATAAAGTTATGTTGCAAAATAAAGCGTGACAATTTGTTTCGGTAAGTGAAATATTACTGTACTCTCCTCTCTGAGAAATATTTTATTACAGTTGTAATAAAGCAAGATTTTAGACTAGAAACAAAAATCGCAAACTTCTCAGTCGTTTTGAAACATAATTAGTAAGAATTGTGTATTTAACCTACGTCTAATGACTAAAATTGAGTTAGCTTTTCGCAGATCTGGTTTACCAGACTGAAAACACGAGAATCAATCAGTAAACCTGTTTATGTGCATGCAAATTAGCCCTGAGATCTGACGTGTTTGCTCGCACATGTCGCGTACCCAGCTGCGAGGGTTGTAGACTAGACCCAGGATATTCTGTTTTTCAATGTGCTGACATTTAAGGGTCTATACAGTGCTAGAAATCATTAAGTGAACAAACAACAAAGACCTTGACCTGCGATGTATTATGTGACGACAGCTCCGAGTTTACGCTGTTCGCAGTTGGGGGAGGATAATACATATGGTATGACAGTAATAATGACTCCCAATGTAAGGTGATATGGGTATAATAATATACCAAGGAAGACAGAGACTGGGTTAGGTATCATAATAGTGTGTGGGTGAAAGTGCGTTCATATGCATTTTATTTTTCTATGTTACAAGTGCTATTATTTCTAGCCAGCATGAGAGAGAGAGAGAGAGAGAGAGAGAGAGAGAGAGAGAGAGAGAGAATAATGAAATTATAGTGTATGCGAAAAGCAGATTATTTTCAGAGTCAATAAGAGAAAGGTCAAGTATTTACTTAACAAAACCAGGAAACATTTATATTGATTTAGCCATTTTAAATCTAATGAAGGTCAAGAAGGCACGCCGCATTTTATATGGATAAAAACATGCCAGATAAAAATGTCATAGTTCATAAACATCCCCAGTAAGGGTAAACTATTTGCCTCATGGTGCAGTCTGATACACCAGAACACGGCGTATATGTCTCTATATAATCAGTCGACATTATTACTGGTTACATCGCAAACACTCAAGTTTCACGAAATTTCTCAAGTTTTCCTTAAACTGAGATTTGCATCATGTTGCTTTTGAAAGTTCTTATAATATTGGAATTTTTGTGAGAAGCACGTATTTCACAATGGATAACTAGTTCTAAAATTATACATCTGAGAGTCATTTTATTCTCGAAAAACGAACTGAGGAAATCCTCAATTTTTCATCAGTGGAAAAAAATTCATGCAAATGCAGGCCATTATGATTGTATTTTAATCCTTAATGCCTATCTAATGTTCAGTGGAAAACTCACAATTCCAAACAAGGTAATTAATTAAAAATCTCAGTTTGAGGACGCAACCGTTGCCAGGTTAATTTAACTTTCTAGCTTTTAAGAAGACAAACAGGTAAGAGGAACATAACGTTCGTGCATTCTTTTACAAATGGTTTGAGTTTTGTACTTTTTAATCACTGCACTTTCTATTTTTGGAAATGTCTTTGAACCCCAAACCTGTAAATCTAATGAATAGCAATTGAACATTTTCCTAGCGTGTTTTTTTTTAGAGGTATATCCAGCATATTTACTGTTCGTATGTTGGTTCGTTTGTTATTACTGCCGCTACTTTTAAACTGCCTTATCGTGGCACGTATCAGTTGATTAGCCCTTATGATAATATTTTTTAAACAATCTTTTCTCTAATTGCAGTATCAATCGACAGTTTGGCTAAATATTGTTCGTAAGTGTATGCACATCAGTTTTCATCAACCCATAAAATCTTAGACCACAGCAACCTACTTCCAACACATACATTTATCGGGTAAATTATGTGCAACATCATAGGCAAAAGTTTCCCCACTTTTGTTAATAAAAAAAGGACCGATTTAGCATCAAGCTGCAATTATCTATTGTATATTCAAATAACTACGTATACCCGAAGCTAACGGCTTGATTTTTATATTACCATACATTGACAGGAATAACCCGACGTTATAGAAATAAAAAATAAACATCGCCCTAAATCATGCAGGCAGATTGGTCAACTTCAATGATGTACCAATGAAGTAAGGGATTAAAATCTTTGTCACAAGGTAAGGCAGCGCCGCTTAAACTCCCCTTTAACATTTTAAATATCAGCAGTGCATTATGACATCATCATTGTTGATATATTCATCATTATCGTTGTCGTCGTCTTCTCAGTTTGTCCTTATCGTCCGTATTTGAGCGTATACAATTTAATGCTTTATTTAGATTACGATCGCCATTTTGCACTATCTTACCGTTGTATCGTAATCATTCTTAACTACACTGTATCTCTAAACAAGGTCTTAGACGCCGAGAGGAGAAAATCAGTCATTAGCCACCCGCACACCATGTCTTGTCGACATGTCCAAGCAATTAAAAAGATCAAAGAATCTTAAGAATCTTACCCTGCTGTGCATGCTGATTTTACAGGTATAATGTTCATGCACTGCCAGTCCTGTGTATGTATGAATCTACAGGAGTAGGTGTTGTTTAAAACCAATCCTCTTTCGTTGCAGTAAAACTCCAGAAGTACAGTCCCTGTCTCATGTATCGGAGTTTTAACGTGAGGACTTCTCAACTGTCAATAATTTTAACTACTGATCAAGTGCAGTGCGCAACGTGAAGAACAATAAATCACTGTGTGTGTCACCGGTATAGTCACAAACGATTAGTCAGAACTTAGTCCGACATGTTTGCCGATATGTCCACCTTGAGTACTTCCTATCCACTTTATATCCATGAAAATGTGTTCCCTAGATTCAAACGAGTTCTCATTGATAATCCATATTGTTACAGCAACTCAATGAGTCCACGAAATGGTGCTGCTTGATTAGTCGTGAGTTCCCTAACTTTCAACTAGTTTTAATCTTTGAAAAATATATACATCTGTCCGTAGTTACCGTATATCTATCTATCTATCTATCTATCTATCTATCTATCTATCTATCTATCTATGAACGACTGAAACGAGTGTTTGAAATCATAAGTGGAATATTAGTTAGAATCTGGAAGGTTTTTAGTTTTGAACAAAAGCGCAGACAATCACCAGATTATTATTATTTTCTTTTAAAATCTTTCTAGTATTTATAATTGTTTGAGAAAGAAAGTTTGTAAAATTTCTTAAGGTACACTCTTTCTATCCATCTGTCTGTCGCATTTACAAACATGGCTATTGAGTGCGCATTTGATACAGAGATTCATAATGCAGCCATATTTTGATCGCAAATAGCATTTGTAAATGTCCATTGCGTTTCTTGTGTTTTAAACAAAATATTTTCAAAATATTCGGACACCTGACAGTATGCAAATTCTCTATTTACAACCAGTGGTATAGTGCTAAATAAAGAAGTGAGAGAACGTAATAAAAAGCGAGGGAACCCATGTTACTCAGATGCGGGGGGGGGGGGGAGGGGGGCAATGGCAAACGCATAAAAAGGAACGCCATTCCCACGCGTTCCCACAGCACTACACCCCTGCTTACAACGAATGACAGAAAATCATTCGAGGAAAATTTACTTGAGTGATATGACAAAACCAGATAAAACAACGTGGCTTTTTTTTTAAATTAAAAAAAGTTATTTTAAGCATTCTTCCTCTAACATGTAGACGGTGGTTTTAAGGTATTTCCGTGTGATCTCTTCTTTTGCCATCATGCAGAATTGTTTATCTATTGTCAGGAGATTCAGATGCAAACCATGAAAGCAGGGGCGTCCCGTCCCTATAGGTCAGGGGTCTCAAACTCAAACAACCCTGAGGGCCGCATGAAGGCATTTTCGTTTGCCTTTTGGCCGTACCACCTTTGTTACCTCTCACTGCACCTTGTGACGCCAATCATTTTGCGGGCCACAAGATACGGTTTGGCGGGCCGCGTGTTTGAGACCCCTGCTTATAGGTGAACCAGTCGAGGGCGCCAACTTAAATGGGGCGCGAAAACTGAGAATGGGAGGGGCGCCTTTGCTGGTTCACTTTAGGCCCTAGTGCGCCAGTTGCTGACAGCTATTCTAGGACAGCCCCTGCATGAAAGTACGACGTTATAATGAATACAAGTTGATTTCATCGCTGTCTGAGAAAGATTACGAGTTGTGATTGTATAGTAGGAGGAGTCCCATTGTATATTATGCAGAGAGAATACAAATGTATGATGTCTTAAGAAAAAATATAAATTTAACATTTTCCATAGTGAGTGTGCGCGAATTGTTTTCTTGTATTTGTGGTTTTTAGAAGAGCTGATTCAATTCCATCTGAATACGTCAGTCGTCGTTGAGGAATCATCCGAAGGCATGGGTAGATAAGAACAAAAATGTCTAAGCATCTAAGCATTTGCTTCTCCTTATAAATAATTAGTTTAGCTGTATACATCGATCATGTAACCTCAATTTTAGAATCTTATTTTATTTTCTATTTTTCCCAGCATGAATTAATTCTTACTAGATATAGAACAGAACTTATGGATTAAAACAAAGCTCTAAAATCTTGAGTTATTCTAAAAATTATATATTTTTTTATCTCCTGTTTGAATTAAAGGTCAATAAGTTCATACATATTTTAAAACGCCTAAGATTTTAGCAGTTATACGATTTATTTGCACACCCACGCAGCAACACTATGTCCATACAATATTTATTTATTTATTTATTTATTTATTTATTTATTTATTTTAACGGCCCTTTAAGCACATTACACACTATACCATGCAGAGGAAATAGAGCTATGTGCCGCCCCAACTCACAGAGCTGGCCTGGACGGTATTAAACCCGCGACCCTTGGATTTCGAATCCGACACTCTACCAAATGAGTTACCGCGGCAATTGTTTCCAATATTCTCATGAGCTATTGCAATTGGAAATAAAAATGAGAAGAAAACTGCAGTGAAACTAGGGACATTCGACAAAAATTTAAGTCTTTCAGATCTTGAAAAGGATAACAACCACTTTCTCTGCGGAAAGTTAGGCCACATTACAAGTGAAGATTGAAAAGGCTGCCTAGTAACGTGGAATTCCTGTCATGAAAAATGTGAAATGATGTTTTTAAATTTTAAATTAGTATAAAAATACAGTTATGTTATGTTAAACTTAATGGAAACAACTATTACGATCATATTTTTATATTTAAGTTCAATTTTCACTTATGTCTTTCGATTTTGCATGTTTCGCAAATATTTATGGACTGGTGTTATATAAAAAATGTTATATTAACGAACGTGAATAAAAGTGAAAGTAAATCATGAATTCAGGATATCCAGAACCTGTCTGCAGCAGTAATAGTATTGAAAACCTACATCATACATTCAGATTTATTGACTTAGAATTGAGGCCTTTCTTTTTTTCTTCATCTTCAAATCACGGTAAGTACGGTATCCTTGATATTTATAGTATATTCTTATAAACTCCTGTAAAGAAGATTAGTGATTTTCAATCATAGTCGCGCTTTCATATTGGATCAAATATACACTTTTTAATACCCATATAGATCAATTTTAATTTCAGTTTGAATCAGAGCCATACTGAATGAACTGTTAATGTTACTGCAAAAGAAAAATGTGACTATTGTAGAATTTTCGATGAATGGTTACATTATCTCCATTTCGTCGAACGATCAACGTGGATGTTTAATTACATGTGATTTTTCGAGTTTTTAAGTAAAGGAATTTAAACAAAAAATAAATGGTAAGTACAAGAGATTTAGGAGCTCATAAGTTCAACAGATACTCACTGTTGCGGTGTGTTTAAAATTTTAACGACTATTTCTTATTTTTGTCTTATTTATTTATTGCTTGAATGTTTTCCTTTTATGTGTTCAGACGACAGTAACATTTATTTGATTATCCTTCACAGGCATTAAAAAGCATAGTTAGTGAAATAAGTTTCAAACGAATGAAGCAAAATATCTGTATCAGAATAGAATATCGTCAGTCAACTAAATAAAAACACTAATAGAAAATATATGATTTTTTTAAAAACAAACGCATACCAGTGGAGTGTATAATTGTTTTGAATGAGGGGTTTATGCATTTATTGTATATGAACACAAAGTTAAGAAATATTGGTCCTGGACTTTTCTTTGCAATTTACTCTGGCAAGGCTACTGAACCGAATGAATCATGCAATAATACCAACAAAAGGGATCAATACCTCCAACCGGGACGTTAAACTGTACATAATGTTGTTACTTTCTGTCTGATTACATATGTATTATATGAAATATGTGTCTTGAGTTCATGGCTAAAAGTGTATACCTCTGCGTGTACGACCTGCATGCAAATTAGCTAAGTCTACTACCTCAGACATAGTTTTAGATGGCATTTACCAGTATTACCTCATTGTTCATAGGCGCTATTTGCCAGAAATAATACAATAAGAAAATAAAAATGACGGGGGTGAAAATCGAGCAACACAGATGTAATTCTCCAAGCAAATTGTGTATTTTGACCATGCCAGCTACTATGGTACAGAATAACTTGTGCCTTTAAATCAATTTCGTGTCATTAGTAAAGTCGATGACAAAAGCCGTGTGCAGCGAAGCTGGTTATTTAAAAAAAAGCACGTGTATTATGTGGGCGAATAATTTGTACAATACCTGCATTCATAATTGCTGACGAGTATGAATATCATGTTCTCGTATGCTCTAATGGTTAATAAAATTGTGGGCAAGATCACATAAATATGATGAGTAAATAAGGAGTATCCTACGGATCCATACCCACTGCACACTGTACAACACGATGTGACTATAACAATGCCAGAAGGGTTCCGATTCAGTCGAATCAGTTAAAACAGAAGTTACCAAGTTTAAGCAAAGAACAACCGCGCCCACACCAACCCCGCCTCCCATAAATAAGTCCCATAGAAAACAAAACTACAGGATCCGCCCGCTCATTCTTGTGTGTGTGTGTGTGTGTGTGTGAGAGAGAGAGAGAGAGAGAGAGAGAGAGAGGGGGAGAGAGAATTTCTGAAAATTTTTTTTTATTTATATACCCATCTGTTGCTATATGTGTAAGGTAAAGAAAATTATTGCTCAAGGAAAGGATACCAAGTCAATATGTATGGTGCACTAACTCACTCTATTTCATTTCCTTTTTTTCTGTTTGAAATACTTCTGAGACTGCATATCATAGTGTGTCGTTGAACTCTTATATATATATATATATATATATATATATATATATATATATATATATATATATATATATAAGAAGAAGAAACGCAGGTATCATCTATTTCTTCCGTGTTGTGTGACTTTCACAGAAACATAATACACATAACAATACAGGTATGATGTGACCTGAGTCTATGCAAGTCCCCAGTGCACGATATTTTTTTTGTCTTCTCCTGTGTGTGCAACTAGTCGAGTGGGATTGATAGTGCAGGTATAAAATCCAGTGGTTGTGCGCTAATCTTTCTTTTTTTCCCTTGCCTTATTAAAAGAAATTAGCCCCAACATCAATGACAGCAACATTAACATTAACAAGAAAAACATGCCTTCGGTTTCAGATATCTTTGAGATCACAAGTAAAAAAGAATATAAATGTGATATTTCACTTATACTGACCAAGGCATGTATATGAAGAAAGGAATCACCATAATCAAGATGGACAGAGCAGCAGGTCTATTTTTTGCTTGGAAAAGTTGACAGTAGCTGACAACAAGATTTGCAAATTCTATACCCTATTAAGGTAAGTCCCTACCCTTAGGTGTATTATCTGTACATCGTGCAATCACCCCTGTCGCTTTTTCCCACTGCACATTCTTCCCGCTTCCTCAACATGAAAATTCTGCACACAACTCACCATTAATACATAGCAGTTGCCATCTTCACTACCCAAGGTTCCGATATGTTAACCTTATCTACACCTTGACAGATCGATCAGATATTTTAGTGCTTCGGATCCTTGACCGCATCCAATCAATACTTGTTCAAATTTTAACACTGTTTCTGCATGATAGAGAGAAGGGGAGCGCCCAAGTGGGATGGACCCATCAATAAGCACTTTTCTCCTGCCGGTCCGTATTTTTACAAATACATCCTTTCCCTCAAATACACCTGTAATGGCTTCTCTCTGGTATGTAGTCATACTTACGAAGTTAAACTTACAAAGTATCCTTTTTAAAATAAATTGCCTCTATCATTTTCGGCTGATGTACAAGCTCTGCTGGTACACGCCGCTGGTTGATTGTCATTACATACTAAGGGAGGCAACTATGAAATCCAATAGATGTCTAGGACAAAGCTCCGAAATATCTGATCGATCCGGCAAGGTGTAGATTGGGTTAACATATTGGAACCTTTGCTAGCGAAGATGGTCAATTACCAATTTAATTCATAGCTGAGAAAAGTGATTTGTAGGACATAACATGGATACGTACGGACAGATAGGTAGATAGACGAATAAACAAATGAATAAATAGGTACAGTCCATGTAAAGTACGCTGGATTCGCCCTAGACGTAACACAAATATAGCCGTCCTAACTGAGTCAACGAACCACAAATGCGTACATTGTATTAATCTGCCAGTGTCCACAAAAAGTACATTAGAAAAGATTACGGCGTGCTTATGTACTTTCATATTACAAATGACTGACTTTCAGTTTTTAGATGTAAATCCAAAAATAACATAAATCAGATAGCTTCTTAGAGTATGCAGACAAATCCCCAACATGTTGTAGTTTCAGCTAATAAACATTAGTCGATGTACTTAAACTGTATGTTAATCTTTTAATTATTCCACTTGTATTTATTTATTTTATTGATTTTTTTTTCTCAATCAAGCATTTGTTAATACGATATAGTAAAATAAACAAAGAAACAAACAACAGTTATCATTTATTGACCATATTCATGCATGCTATAATATGATAACATATAGTTTTGATTAGTATGAAAGCTGCGATCCGTAGAATTGGTTAGGTTTACAGTTTCTATCAAGTCTTTGTATCACACATACAAACAGCACGCAAATGCCGTCACACTGCGTGATCGTTATGCCCAAATTTATGAAGTAATGGGGTACAGAAGGTACAATATAGGTGTAATTTTAAGTTTTGTCGATTGTATTTAAAGAAATGTGTGAATTAAGATATACATACATGAGTTTAATCGAAAATCTGAACTTATCGCAGGCGTAAGGTCCAGTATAGGACAAAAGTACCGCAATTTTCTGCTTTATAATTCCAATAATTAACTTATATGCAGCTTGATTCACAAGCGCGTTTACGTCGCTGATCAGAATATATAATTTGGTACAATTTCTATAGGAAAGGAAGGAATTTATTATACAACATTATATGTACACGAACAATTTTCTCGGTCGTCAACACCGTTTATGATGCATCTCAGGATTACAACAAGTGAAACCAGGTGAGATCGGATCCTGGGAAGACAAAATAAAAAAAAAAAACACTGAATGTGCTGCTTGTGTTTAGCACAAATTAATGATGACTGAATCTCTGTCGCCTTACTTTCTGCTCTCACAACTGACATAAAAGGCTTGCATTATGTATGTGCATGGTTTCTTAGCTTTTTATTTCATTTTTTGTATTTAATTATATGCTATGGAAAATTGTATGTTGGACTTGACCTTGTCCGAAATTAAGCTCATTTTCTACATGATTTGTACCATTGATTTTGTTTATTCTGTAAGCAACTAATACATAGCAAATAGTTTCCTGTAAGTATGGGTTAACTATTAGGATTAATATTTTGGTCTACATCAAGGACATTGCGTTTACCACATTTTATATTCTAATTGTAACAAAGATTTACTATTTGTAAACCTTAGAAACCTTCTAGAAGGTTATTTTCCATGGTATAGTATAGTTTTTGTTTTGTTTTAGAAAATGCTAATTTTAACTTGAGGTTAAGTTGAGGACTATATAATCTTGTTTTTTTTCCCCTAAAATTTATTAATTCGTGCTTTAAGATCTCAACAGAATCGATTGTATTATTGTTGTGTCCAGTAGTTCATTTAGGATGGAATTTTATTTATTCAGATTATTTATTCGCTGGAAATGCAAAGTGCTCATAAACATGACAGTCTTGGAAATAGAGACTTGAATTTACTGTGAAATTTCAAATACGGATGCATTCTTGGATAATATAATTGTTATCTAACAAAGGACTGTTGGCACATCACCACTATACGGGTCAACACAGACACATCAACACTTCCAGCGTTGGACTTTTAAAAATTTACATTTCCACTAAAGTTTATTCAGAACTTTAATCATTAGGACTTATGTTTGTAATTCTAGGATTATTTGCGATTCAATTCGCAATACCGATACCATCAGTCAATGCATTTATTAACAAGTATGGTTATGAATGGATTTACCAACAAATTGGATCAATATATACGGCTATTTATCAACAGAAATGAGCAGTGTATTGTTGATCAACACGTATGATGGTGCATTCGATTGTCATGCATATAGTGCCACTAAATTTTAGATAGAAACTTAATATATCGTCCATCAGCAGGTATGATACTGTTATATCATCTTAACGTCGATCGTGCATATTACAGCCCACTATGCCCGATGAATGGTTGAGCAATGATCTCGTGTAGTCCTCTGTCCTTCCAACCCGATGAACGATCTCCCTGCCCCGCAGACCCTTTGGGGAACCTTTGAACCCTCACACTGAATCAACCAGTATCATCTGTCGAACCAATATCACCGAAGTCACTATTGACTACAGTATCCGGTTTAAGCAACCCCACCAAGTTCAACGACTCACCGTAAGAGCTAGAAATACGACAAACGAATCGTGCAAGACATGTGACGCACATACAAATTTGTATATATATATATATATATATATATATATATATATATATATATATATATATATATCTTGCACGTCTCCAAGAAATTAGTTGGGAGTTTTCAATAGGCTAGATATAACAGTGTTTCCAAAAATCGTGGTCATATTACATTTAACCCTAAACACATGAACTCATCCATTTACTGTTTTAATACCCCGCGGTTAAACCGTTGTGGTGTTTGTTTTTTTACATAGTTTCTCACGTATGGCGTGTGAATTATTACAAAAAGTGGTTTGCTATTTAGGGAAAACAATTGGTAGCAGAAGTGTTAGCGTGGTCGTATATAATCGTGACTTTTTTTACTCAGTGCATCTGAAACGATCTTGAACAGAATTGCCCATAGTATTGACACACCCTCCCGTTTGTTTGTATTCACTTAATGTTTTAAAAGAAAACAAAAAATTGAGAATATACAAAATACACAAAAATTAGTCATGTCATTAATCGCTTGTTAAATTCTAGTTGGATTGTCGAGAAAGGGTTTCAAACACTGTCAATTCTTTGGTGTTTCGAATCAAATGGGAGTTTCTGTAGTAATACGGTGGCCATATTTATTTGGGCGAGTCAATGTTCACCGTCTTTGATACTCTCAGTAATTCCGTACATTTTTGAGTTACATATCTTTGAACACATGTATCAGTTTGTTTTAAAAAAATAAAAACTAGATATTACAAATATTGGACGCAGACCTCACGGTTTTGACTTAAATGGACTGGTCTAGAAACCAGAAAAGGACAGTGAGCAGTCGGACTGCTTGTTTACTTAGAGAATCTGAAACGCAATAAATTAAGAGCGTTACGGACCTCCTGACGTCAGTCAGGTTAGAAATTATAAATTGATAAATGAAATTACTAACTTTTGTGTATTTTTTTTTTTTTTATATGTTTGAAACTTTTCATTTTCAACGTCGATTGTTGGGTATATACAAGTGGGAGAGTGTGCAAATATTATTGTTTATTTTCCACGTGAGATTTTATCAGATAGTAAGCATCTATATAATGCATCAACAACAAAACAACCAGAATAATATGTTTATAAGAATTTTATACAAGTTGTTATTTTTTGTCTTCAGATTCCATATATTCCTTGCTGCTTTTTAATTAATATTTCTGAATGTCGCTAAACTAGCATTCAATGCAGATAGGGGCAATTCGAATTTGAATTTTACAAATCCTGCAAAGTATCTTATAACATTTAATGTGATATAATCATCTTTCAGTCCATTTAGTGAACTCAGGTTGTCTATTGAAAGAAAATCTGATAACCAGTGATGTCACAATGTACATTAGAGCATCAGACCATAACGTTTAGGACATTTTTGCCGCTCTGGTAGTTACGCAGTCATTGCATGTTTTTTTGGGTTGATTCTCGTCCATCTTGTCCAACTTTTATTTGTTTGTATGTTCCATTCGCAATAAAGTTCAGTTCCTGTTTGCACTCTTCACATTCTGTTAATGTGAATTTATTGTTATTTTTATTTTCTTCGATGAATCCGAATTCATGTTATAGCTATGCTTTGTACGTTTCTTCTAAATTTAAATTACCGTGTAATGCTTGAGGGCAGTGTCCGATACATTTTGTAATTCAATTTAAATTACTTTGTATGAAGATGATAATCGAAATAATGTACCAGATCAAATAAATGTTGGCGTTACTGTATATCATCCAAATTGTTGCTCAGGGTAAAGTCTAGGACTTTCTGAAGATGTTCATCAATCTAAAGGTGCTGCTGGTTAACGACAGGTTCTCGGCTTGTACGAGGAGTACATACGTGAAGGCACTGAGCTGAGTGAAACGCAATATGAATAGGAAAGAAATAACTTTAGAATCCCCCAACCCCCCACTGTTATATTTTTTTCGTAAACCAATCCAATTTCTGTAAAAGTCAACATAAAATCAACGCTAGTACTAAACACTGTAGGAAGCAAGATTGAAGAAGAGTTCTTGGATGTATTGTGTTGGACAAAACAAGGCGATACATGGTGAGAGACAGTCTGATTAAAATCATATCTCCACAGTCTTTCGTTGAGATCTGGTGGACACAAATAAGAGTCCATATTCTGTTGAATTGTGGTTCACCAATTAAATCACAACTTTCAAAATCCTGAAAGTGATGCATGTCATTCGGAACATATTACTATTAACTCTAATTCTCCCTAGTACAAATTTGCAATGCTTTATCTGATAGGATATTAAAAATATGTGGACCGGAAATTCGAAAGGTCACCAAAACATGAACCTTTATCGGTGTCTGTCAGATCTACATGTATGACTGTGGAGATCTGGTTTTAATCAAACTTGGCGAGAGAGAACATAAATATCCGATTGAACTTACTGTTGTACAGAGACGACTAAGAAATCACAATAAGGGATAGATATGCAAACAGAAAACTCGTCCGAGTCGTTATACAACACAGTAAGATAAGTAGAAAATGTAATAAATCATTGACAACTGCTCAGTACAGTACAACACAGTGGACTTCAACCTGCAGTGAAAAGTGTTGTGTTTTTTTAACACGATGAAAGGCAATTAGGGATCATGTAAATATGTAGAAATTCTGAATTAGAAAATAGAATCTATGAGATATAATGCTTATACTGCGAAAAACAGTCTGATGAGTTACCAAAAGACACCAACAAAGAACATGCCAAATCAAAAACAAAAACTTTGTTGTCAAAGCAGCGGGAAAGGTTGAAAACATACAAGCAAATTAGTTAGGCATGTTATATAGTTGGAGAGAATTTTCAGGCAAAACATGAAAAAAATAATTTTGGAAGTTAAAGCAAAATTACTGTTAAATGAAAGGTGAAACAACTGTTCAAAATAGCTTGTACCAATACCTGCAACAACTACTGTCCGTAGTTAGGTCTATATCAACTATTGCTACAGTTACTACCCGTAGTAATGACTATATCAACTGCTGCTAGTTATGCCGTAGATATTTACTATATCAACTGCTGCTACAGTTACTGCCGTAGATATTTATTATATCAACTGCTGCTACAGTTACTGCCGTTGATATTACTATATAATTGTTGCTACAGTTACTGCCCGTAGTTACGACTGTATCAACTGCTGCTACATTGACTGCTGTATATATTATTATTACAACTTTTTTCTACAGTTACTGCCCGTAATTATATCCATATCAATGGCTGCTATATGTATTACTATATCAACTGTTGCTTCAGTTACTGCCTGTAGTTATGACTATATCAACTGTTGCTCTATCTGTAAGATATGTTGGAAAGGTTATATAGGGGTGGAGGAACAACTGATGGTAGAGCCCTAACAGGAGGAAAAGAAGACTCTTTCGTTCAAAACATTGAAAACAGCCTCACGAAAATTTGCTTGAATTAGCTACAAAAGCATTGCCACCTTTACCTGGCATTAATGGTCGTGGGATAAGCTGCCTTATATGTAGTGAGATAAGCTGACTTATAACAGCACATTGCCAGGTTATATCTCACCTAACTGAACATGTTATTTTGCTTGTTTTGGCGTTAGCTGGTTTGCAATTTGCATTTATTATCATTTGATCAAAAGGTGTAAACAAAACATCTAACAGAACTCGTGAAGCCGATGACCAAATGCGATGTGGGCAAAGAGAGATCGGCAACGAAGAGAACTTAGAGGTTCGTACATTGTTTAAACAATGACCTATAAAAGGGGACTCCTGTAACAATTGGCAACGTTTATAATTCGCCGTGTGTCATTTGAACTTTTTAAAAGCAAATCACACTAGTAGATCTGATTATTGCTGTCGTTGGCGGATGCCAGGTGTTCTAGAGAAATATCACTATCATACTAGTCCTTCATCTCAATGTAATTTTTACTCTTATTTTTTTCTCCTGTTAATTTATGTTTTGTCGTTGTGTCAAGGATTGTTTATGAGCCTTTGAAATACGATCCTTAACTTCGTTATTAATGGCAGGGTTTATAGGAAATTTAAACGAGTCTTTGAATTTCTAAAACATTTTATCCTTGTCGAGCACTTATGTAAAGATAGGAAATACAAACATATATTAAAGAAAAAGTACAAAACACGAATTAAGTTCTTTCTGCATAAAAGGCAACTCTGTGCTCCAACATCAAATACTTGTTATTGGTGCTCATCATCAGAGATGCTCATCACTATTTTGGTCTGCTTAGGCTAAGCCCGCTTTAGGGCACTAAATAATAATAAAAATAATAATAATAATAATAATAATCAGGTGAAGAAAGAGCTTATTCAATATAATAACATTATGTAAAGCAAAATGCTTTTTTGTTTACCATCGATTATAAAATTGAACATAAATTTATTGTTTAAAATTTTGTTCACGTTCAAGAGTATTAAAAAAAATACTGCTTAAAAAAAACAAACTACGTGGTGAAGGCTTTATTGGACTCACAGTACTAATATTATAAGAAAGGATATGAACCAGAATCGAGATGGGTGCTAGATAACATAGTGTATATACGAATTTGGCCATGAACGGCTGATAATGAAGAGTACAATGTTAGTTAAAAGAATCTTTGATAACTTATCTTATTTGTAACTGACAAAAAGAGAGACACTGTTTTATCGATGGAATTGCAGTCCTTAGTAAAATTAGCACCTGATTCGGTACGTGCGGAATTGAAAACAAGTGCAGATTTAAAAAAAATGACGAGGGACCTATGCCTTTCTCGACACAGAAGCTTGCATCAAGGATGGGTCTACACTGAGAAATATGGGTTTGATCACGAACATTCAGACGTTTAAAATGCTTGAATTGTTAATATTATGGTGTTTCCATAGGTTTACAATGGGAACTGAATTAATGGAGTGAGTCTGCAACTGTGAAAGTAGATAAACAAATTCGAAATGCTTAAACGATTCAGCATTAAAGAGACGCTATGGAGCTGAAATGATAAAAGAAGAGCGTCTTCGTCTATGTGCTGGTAATTGTGAACGTGGCCGGCAAGCGCAGGTTCTCTGTTGAATGGCAACAATGACGGACAAGTTCTTGATTTGCATACTAATTGCATTGATAAATATACTTATAAGGTGGTGCGTCTCCCTAAATGACTACTCGGGTATGTGTAAACTGATAAATTTTCGCTTTGTATGTGCAATTAAGTACAGGTATAAAGATCAACCCAAATTTCGATTATAGTTCACGGAGAAATTAAACCTTTAGGGTAGATGGCCCAGTGAGAAAGAAATTCGCACGCGGAATTCTTGTGACAGCTATGAAAAGCATGGCTACAGTAGCTAAGTACACATGTGAAATAAACTGAGATGGTCTTGACGTAATCTGTATCTTGTCTTGTGTTCTTCCGTACAGTAGTGTCATACACTCAAATACATGCCAAGTTTTCTGGAAACAAATCAGTGAGATTTGTGTTCAGAATCAGGGAGATTGGGTCCAAATCAGGGAGATTAGCGTAACAAATATTTTTCTCATAAGTTTAAGCGCGAAAGTGCAGATCATACCACAAGTAAGTAAACTAACTATAACGAATAATAGTTACTGAACTTTATTAATTTTGTTATATGTTATTTTATTAATCTCACAAAAAATAATTTAAGAATCTTCACAAGAATCACTGGGTTCAGAAAATAATGACACACTGGAACCTCAAACAAACTTAATTTTTTTTTCAACACGTGTTGGTTGTCTTTCAGTCTTGTAGATTGTCATACATTGGACCCAGCGCATTGTTAACAATGTTTGTTACCTTAGTTCTTTTGCAGCGAAATTTCTAAGCAATTTGCAAGTCAGGAAACATAACCTTACATAGCTTACTAAAATGATCAGCAACTAAGAATGGTAAATTATGCTCTGCCACAAAGTTAGCAAACAGAACCTCTGCTTTACTGACACTGCCTACTGATGTTGGTGCAAACATTTGCGTTACTTTAGGCACATTATGTGACGATTTCTCGTTTGCAGTGTGCTGCATACTTTTCAAGTGCCTTGTAAAATAATTTTTTCCCCCACTAGAAATGTTAAAATGTGTGTTGCAAGCTGTGCAGTATGCAAAGCTTTCTCCCTTTTCACTACGCTTCACACATTTAAATTCGCCTATCCAAGCACTGTTGAAATTGCAGACATATTTCTTTTTTTTCGAAGGCATATTTTCCATCAAATCCATTAGCAGAAGTTTCGACATGGCACCAGAAGTTTTGAAATAACCCCGGAAGTAGTTGTAGGAATATGCATCAATTTTTATGTGTTTGGTGATTCGCCACCGGCAGAGCGCACTACATACTGTACAACAGCAAAGGCCGATGATATTCTGATTGTGAGATGTCTCCTTCCACAGCCATATTGCTCCATGTGAACAGAAGTAGTTCAGAATATAATTCTCAATGGGGACAAGATACATCCAAGGTTTATTTCTCGAATTGACGGAAAAGACAGAGAACATTCCGATTGTAATAACTTGATTGACGGATTACGGTAGTTGTGAACAGTGTATTGAATGTTGTTTTAGCTGGAAATATCTATGCTTGGCATTCTTTTTTATTTCTGGGAGATCTTGTCGGCAAATCGGTAGATCAAAAGATGGGGTTGAAAATCAAAAGACTCCCAGACAATTCGGGATACTTGGCATGTATGCACTCAGTTCTCTTGACGTAATCTGTATCTTGTCTTGTGTTCTACCATACAGTAATGTCATACACTCGGTTCTCCAGATCATGACCAAAGCGTTTGTTTACAGTGGTCGTCATTATTGATAGACATGGACATGTGTCGGAAATCCAATCATAAATACTTGTGAATTTAATCGAAGATGCATACCATTAAAATAGTCCAACAGTGTAAGACATTGGTTGACCCTGATATACCATGGTCTGCCACATTCTCACATAGTCCGAGTTTCCTCTGACCCTTGCCACCCCATTTTTGATATTTGGATATTTATGTTGGGCTGTATGGTCAGAGTCCACTGCCTATTGAAAAGTTGGAATTCACTGACACCAAATGGTGTCGGCATAGGGTAGCTGCTTACTAGCCGGTCTAGCAAAACTTTAAGGACCTTTCTTGGAGATATACCTGCATTAAATCGATAGGAATATGATTTATTTTCTCAGAAATAGCGAGTGTAGCATTCGTTATATCTTTAATTCGCTGAAGAGATGCAACTACAGCGTTAATGAAATTTGACCTGGAACTCGCTGTTTGCATTCCGAGTCACATGACTACACAAATCTCGCAACCTACATGTCAATAACATCAGAGGTCCAACAGTCACGTGATATCAACAAGAAACCCGTTTGAAAGTTGTTGTACATAGAATTCGAAAATATTAATTAAAGGTCGTATAATATTTGTACATAATTATAATGCACACTTAATTCTCAACATATTTATTCTGAGAACAACGACTAGAAACCTTTCGGTATCGCAGCATGGTGGAGAAAACCAGATTCATGACGTACTAAGCACGTGTCAGTGATGTATTTTGTTGGTATCATGTGACTACTGCATTGACCAGTGCTCTCCGCTTGTTGAATCTGTTTTTTTCCCAAGTTGCTGCAACATTTACAGATTTCTGGTCATTGTTTTCAGAATAAATAGTTTTAGAAGTTTACGTTCTTTTATTTTTCTATAAATATTATGTGACTTTCATTTATATGTTCGATTTGTTTTCCTACAGCAACAGTAGAAATGGTTAACTGTTGATATTACGTGACTATTTAGACTATTTAAGTCATTGCATGTAGGTCGTGAGATTTGTGTAGTCATGTGACTAGGAATGCAAATGGCGAGTTCCAGGTCAGATTTCATCAATGCTATAGTTTTGGCTAGTCTGTCAGCATTTTGAAGATATAATGAATGCTATACTCGCAATGTCTGAGAAAATAAATCACAGTCCTATTGATTTCATGCAGGTATATCTAAGGTCTGTGGTGGACCACCCAGTAGGGAGATGTGGCGCCCTTAAGAGCAGAAATTAACATACCAATTCTCTGGTCAGCCGCTGCAGCAAGTGAGGTGGCGGCATGTCTCGGCTAGCCCTTGCCCGTCGCTAAACACCCCACTTTGCCGAGAGAGTGATACTAGTCAACGCAAAAGCTAGTTTTACTTCAAATCCTTGCATGCAGCTCCTATGACAATGGTCACAACAGATAACACTCATTCCGGATCGAATGACGCCGGGCCAAAAAAGGTTCGCGCTGGTCACCTCCCGCTCCGGGGACCAGTGAAAAGTCAGCTAGGATGCAGAAGAAAACTGAATCTAGCCGATTGGAATGTACAGACATTGCTGGACCAAGCTGGCACTGATAGACCTGAACGCCAGACTGCTCTAGTAGCTAAGGAACTAAGCAGATATAACATCGACATTGCAGCTTTGAGTGAGACTCTTCTACCTGGATATGACAGCATGGTAGACTGTGGCTATACATTCTTCTGGAGTGGAAAGGATGAAGGCGATCGCAGAGAAAGCTGAGTCGGTCTTGCGCTGAGGAACTCCATTGCTGGCATTCTTGACCTTGACCCTACACCAATTAGTGATAGGATAATAACGATGAGACTGTTACTGGAGAGGGGAGTATATGCCACAGTCATTAGTGTTTATGTACCGACAATGACCAACCCCGAGGAAAACAAGGAGGAGTTTTACAGTTGTCTCAGAACTGTTCTTTCCAAGGTTCCAGCCAAAGACAAACTGATTCTAACTGGAGACTTCAATGCACGAGTTGGAAAAGATCATGATAAATGGCCTGGGGTGCAAGGTGTTCATAGTATTGGCAAATGCAACTCAAATGGTGAACTTCTACTGACTCTATGCTCAGAAAATGGCCTTGTCATCACCAATACAGTTTTCAAGCACAAGGAACACCACAAGACCACCTGGATGCACCCACGATCAAAACACTGGCAACTCCTGGATTATGTGATCACAAGACAGAAAGACCTGAAAGATGTGCTTAACACCAGAGTGATGAGAGGTGCTGATTGTTTAACCGACCATCAGATGCTAAGATTCACAATCAAATTCTCAGTCAGCAAATGGCACAATAGAACTGCCATCAAACCAACGACCAAGATGAATACAGCAAGACTGAAGGATGTCTCCATCAAAGAGAAGCTCGAGAACGAGATTGAGAGAGCTCTGACCAACAGATTACAGCCGATGGGTGATGAGATTGACGAGAACTGGCAAAACCTAAAAACTGTTGTGCGTGACGCAGCAGAACTTGTTCTTGAGAAGCCAAAGCGGAAACATCAAGACTGGTTTGACGAAGGAGACATTGAGCTTGAGAGACTGCTGACAGGTAGAAACCAGGCACGGGAAAAACTGTTGCAGATGAATACACGATCCAATAAAGCGAAGTATGTAGAATGCAAACAGCAACTCCAACGGTACACCAGGAAGTTGAAATCAGACTGGTGGGAGGCAAAAGCAGAAGAATTACAACAAGCAGCTGACGTGAACGATATGAAGAGATTCTATATAGGCATACGGGAAGTTTATGGACCCAGAAAGAGAGGTACCACTCAACTCATCTCCAGTGATGGACAAACCATCTTGCAGGAGAAGAGCGATATCTTGAACAGATTTGCAGAGCACTTTGACCAACTGCTTAACATCCCAGGCAGAATTGACCCTCAAGCCCTTCAGGCCATCAGGCAACGACCAGAGATAGAATCACTCTCAGAACCCCCAGATATGTGGGAACTGACTAAAGCTATTGATAACACTCAGGAAGGGAGAGCACCCGGTCGTTGTGGAATACCGGCAGAAATCTGGAAATATGGTGGTCTGGAACTGACGAGAAATCATCATAATCTTATCCTGCAAATCTGGACTGAAGAAAAGGTACCCCAGGACTGGAAAGATGCTAGTATTGTGCCAATATTCAAGAAGGGAAGCTATAAGGAATGTGGAAACTACAGAGGTATATCCCTCCTATCAATCGTTGGTAAGATTCTTTCTCGTGTGCTGTTGAACAGGATTGATAAACATATTTCTCCGAATGCCCTGCCAGAGAGCCAGTGTGGCTTCCGTAGTGGCAGGGGAATGATGGACATGATCTTTTGTCTGCGCCATATACAAGAAAAGTGCTTGGAACAGAACATGCCACTGTATGCAGTCTTTATAGATTTCACCAAAGCCTTTAACACAGTGTCTCGGGATGGCTTATGGCAAGTGCTCAGGAAGTTCGGCACAACAGAAAAAGTCATCAATGTCATCAAAGCCCTCCACACTGGTATGCAAGCATATGTTGCCCACTGCAGCGTGCAGTCCAAAGAATTTCCAGTAAGAAATGGTGTTAAACAGGGATGTGTACTGGCGCCGACCCTCTTCTCGCTCTACTTAGCAGCAATGCTTGAGGTGGCTTTTGAGGGTACAAATGAAGGTATATACATTCAGACACGCCACAATGGCGATCTGTTCAATGTGTCACACTTCAAGCCAAAGACAAGGACCAGGCAATTGGTAGTGCGAGAAATGCTGTTTGCGGATGACAGTGCCATTGTAGCACACAACGCACAGGATATGCAGACATTAGTGGACAAGTTTTCCAAGACTGCAAAACAATTCAGCCTGAAAATAAACATCACAGAATGCATGTACCAACTGGTAAAACTCTTCAGCACACCTCCTCCACCAACCCCCATAACCATCGATGGTGATGACCTAGTCCAGTGCAAAAACTTTGTCTCCCTTGGTAGTACTATCTCAGACAATGCTAGTTTTGAGAGTGAGATAACATACAGGTTGGGGAAAGCCAGCACTACTTTCGGCAAGCTACAGCATAGGCTCTGGAACAATACTCATGTGTCGGCTCGTGTGAAAGGGAAAGTATATCGTGCCATAGTGATGTCATCTCTCCTGTATGGTGCAGAAACCTGGACGATCTATCATACACAGGCAAAGAGACTTCATGCTTATATGATGCGCCACCTCCATCAAATTCTACGAATTAAATGGGAGGACAAGGTCACAAACATAGAAGTAATGAAGCGAACAGGACTCCTGTCTATGACCGACATTCTTATTGAGAAAAACCTAAGATGACTTGGTCACGTCCATAGGATGGATGAGGGGAGACTCCCGAGGCAACTTATGTACTCACAACTGAAGAAAGGAAACAGAAATCAAGGAAGACCACGGCTAAGATTCAAGGATGTAGCTAAGAGAAACATGAAAGCTAGACAGATTGACACCAGGAGATGGAATACTCTGGCTCAAGATCGAGAGGAATGGAGAAGCATCTCAGCGAGACCTAAGCCATAGGACAGTCATCGTCGACCTACCGACGGACTGCAATGATGATGATGATGATATCTTGAATGAAAGGTCCTTAAAGTTTGCTAGGCCGGCTAGTAAGTGGCTACCCTATGCCGACACCAAATCAGGGATGGTCCTAGCTTTTAAAACATTGTCGCCAAAAAAATCGCCAACCTCAATATTTTGTCGCCAATTTTCAAAAAATGTCGCCAGAACAAATAGTGAATATTTTTCCAAGTCTATTAATGTAATATGCAATGAAAATTGAAAAAGACAGGATAGTTATTACTTTATTGACAACAAGCAATACATCTATAATATTGCAAAATAAATCATTACATGACTGTTTTGCACTATTAAAATGTTACAGAATGTCACATGATGATCCGTCGCGATTTTAGTGCTGCCCACTTGTTGAATGCAGTTTCAGTTTAATTCTTTGCATGTGTGTATGCTGATTCTCATTAAATTCTCTAGAGTTCAGATGCCGCATTTATTTCTGATGTCAGTTTTTATGAGGTTCATCTTTCTGAATTCACGTTCAGTCTACAGTGCTGACAGGTGACACCAGTAGTACTTTTACTTATAGCTGCCATCATCGCTACTTCCATGGTCTTTGCATCTCGCATCACCGTTAGTGCATAGGTATGACTGTTGTCATCTGAAAAAAATGCATTATCATGTAAAATATCTACTTCCAGACATATAGTGTCTCGCTCATTTTTAAAAAAAATAGAAACATCAGGTATTGAGCAAATCTATATGTATATTATTTTCCAGATAATAGTTTTATAAGGAATTTTAATGACATTTTAAAACTAAAATTCTATGATTGTACTTTGCAATGTAAGGTAAGTAACGTAAAATGCGACCGTCGATTTGATGCATTTAGTAATTAAATGCTCCCCCTCCTTTTATGGCTAGCTTCACAAAGTACATCTCCGTCAACAGTAGTTCAGAAATTTATTTTTGCCACGCTTTACATGCTTTGTTTCTAGTGAATTGCTTCCTAAATCCCAAGAATGATCACTGAATGCTGTAGAATTTTTCTCGACAAGCAAACTAGGATCTTCATTCCCACCAATGAAACTTACACGAGTCAACACCTGGCATTAATGTACCGTATATATAACCATTAATTACCATCATTAAATTAAAAGGAGTGAAGAAAAATATCACAAAGCATATGTGCTCCCCTCCCCGGAAAAAATTTGTTATTGAGTCAACAGGGTTATATGCATAGACTAGTTAACAATAAGGAAATAAGGTGGGATATAAAATATGGGAAATAGTTGTCACATGTATGGTACCTTGAGACAACACTTGAATTGTTAACATTCACACCCATTTTAGGCATTATTAGTTATAACAGAAAAGGACATGGTTTATTTGTCAATCAAATGCTAGTGCTTTCACTCCCTGTAGAACGGGCGGTTTCTTTGAAGTATGTCAAAGAGGTTTAAGTCTAACCTTGAGCTGTTGTATAGATATGAAATGGGGGCACGGGGGGGGGCAAATAACGCACTCCATAGGGAGAAACAGCGTGTCCTTTTTGAGAATTTTGACGTGTATTGGACCCAAAAAATCTAAGAATATTTAGTGAAAACGATGCTTAAATATGCCGCAAAAAACTTCCTGATGGTAGGTCCCAATCTGCATGTTTTCGGATTCAATCTCCCGACTTGGCTTCTGAAAAGATTTATTTTTTGCATGACATGCTGGAATAACTGTACGGTATTAACTAAATTTATTCAACGACTATTTGAATTCTTTATTTTGAAACTTCAACACAGAAGGGACATTTTTCGTTGGAACATATTCGGATTTATTGGAACTATTGGAATTGATAGGACTTTTAGGAAATAGGAATTCATTCACCTTGCTGTAAGTTAATTTTATTTCTTTCACTCCTGTATTTTGAGAAATAAATTATTTGCAATTATGTAAAACTTGTTTGTGTTGCTATTTCTTGTTGTTTAGTTTAAGTCCCTGCAGTCGTAACACGGGATTGACGGCAAAAGTAAAAGATCAATGAGCAAAATTAACATATATTACTTACCCCGCCTGGATTCATGTTTGGTGACACACTCCTTGAAAATATCACAGCCAGTTGTAAATGAATTGACGACTTATGCCTTGGTACATATATCACAGAACATCTGCTTTAGCTTTGTATCATATCTCAGCCACGGACGCCCAAGTTTCCAGCTGTCGAGAAATTTTCAGGAACTTTTGACCAGTTCATCATGATGTGGATGTTGCATTTGAAGCATTACTACCATCACTACATGTATATGATGTTGGACTGCCAGGTATAACATCAGGTTCAGTGACTGTGTTGTCTGATGAATTTGCACTAAATCCAAATGCTGTTAATTTTGTTAACTTACTCTTAAGATGAGATGATGAACATGGAACGTCAAACTTATGTTTACCCATGATAATGTTGAGCATTTGACGGTATATAATTCTGATTGAGATTTTTTCCATTTGCTTTGCATCTGTATACAGCAATCGGTACTTCAAAGGTAATCAGTTTTCTCTTAAGTTTCGGCAAAACTATTTTATTGGTGTATTTAAAAAAAACAACAGAAGGATTAGCCATCATTAAATTAATTGTAGCTGTTTCTGTTCGCTTCTTCAGAGGTCGGTCGATTGTAGGTAATGTCCGGTAGCATGACTGAGTGTATCACAGCATACAGTACTCAAGCCAGATGTCAACATAAGCGGATTATGATGTAACAACGCACTGTAAAGATGGGTTTGTCAATACGAACAAAGGATTTGTTTATGTAACAGATAGATTCAAGTGCATTTTCTATCCAAGTTTGTGGGTTCCGTTCGTGGTCTCTTTGAATTTCTCCACTCCATATCCATGCTTGTATGTACAAATAAAACAGCCAAATAGGCTGTCGCCAAAAATATCACCAGATGGTATATTTTGTCGCCAGTAAGAAAAAAAAATTGCAATTTGCGACATTGGGGTGTTGGCGAATTCCAACTTTTCAATAGGCAACGGACCCTGACCCTACACCCCAACCTAAATATACAAATATCAAAAATGGGGTGGCAAGGGTCAGAGGAAACTTGGACTAATTCTTGTAATGTTCAGCAAGAAACAAAACATGAATAAAAGACTAATTTCCTTGCTAAAGAATGTTTACTTGTTTATTTGTTATCTCTCTCAGATGCTATATTCAGTAATATTGTTAAATATTGTAAACAATTACTTTTTTCAGTTAACATTGTGCAATGAAACATACAGTCTACCACTATGTTGAACATGGCATTTGTATTCACATGGCAATGATGTAATATTTGTATGGAGGCCCAAACAAGTTATGCAGTCAATACCATGTCACTGATGACATGCCTAATGATCCACTTTACCAGTGTTATGATGATATATTCTTAAACTAAGTAACAGAAAAGAACAAGTTTTTAAAATTAAACAAATTATTTATTAAGAGTTCTATAATAATTCCAAAAGCATAGATTATTCTAAATGAATTCCAGTGGTGTTCCAAATGCCAATATTGAATTTGCTGATGTGCCAACAGTCTAGATGTATCACCGTGATATAATCCAAAATGTCCTTGAATGAGTTCACAGTAATTCCAAAATAGTGATTTAGTACTAAATCAATGTGCACTTTGTAATTCTAATAAATAATGTAAATAAATAAATAAAATCCTCTCAACTGAACTCAACTAAAATTGATTCCACCAAGACAGATGTCAAGAGATAGAAATTAGTAGTTCTGAAGTAATCAACATTTATATAAAAAGCTAAGACACAATAAAAGATCTAAGATAAGGGTAATTTTACCATCAAATTCGTAAACAACTTGCTTCTAGACTAAGAATAACTAGACACTGAACTCATGTTTAACTTCAAGTAATAATGTCTTAAAATATAATCTAAACTCATAGACAAATACTATTTATATAATATGTTGTTTATAAAATAACAAGGCATTAGTTGGGTAGGCCCAACTCCTATCCTCAGTGATGGAAATGGTCAATTACACAGTACAAATTAAATATACATACCATATAATCATGCACAAACACTAACACACAATACAAATTAAATATACATAACAACCAGAAAACTAGAAATTACAGATTTTTGAAGTTTTTTAAATTGTTAATCACTGTATCCATAGTTTGGTACCAAGTTATTGTTGGAAGAGGTCATGTTGGCTACTGAAAACAGTTTCTCCTTGATATCCAAATTTATGGGCAGAATAATTACTAATTAGTCTATTGAGGTCAGACATCCCATTCAAGCCTTCATAATGTTTATTAAGCTCCTTTGAATCGGTGACTTTAGACTCTTTGAATCTTCTGATTTTATGCTGTTTTGCCAAAAGGAACCCGCTCTTTTACAGACATTGATTGACTTTGTCTTTTTAAAAAAATATAAAGACTTAGAGAGATTTTACAATTTTATAAAAGTCAGCTTGCTGCTGACTGGAAAATTGAACTTGCCATTGGGAAATTTGAGGTTGCTCCAAACATAATATTCCAACATGAAAAAAAAAAAGACACAATATGGGATATTTTTTAAAAATTGCTTTATATTTATTGTAACTTATGTTTTCTTTTTATCATCATTGGTTTGTTAAAGCCATATGCAGCTAATTATATATATATATGTAAGTAATACATGTAGATAAATATGTAGACAAGAAACAGTTGGAATGCAAATTTAGCTAGAAGAGCAAAAACAGATGTACATGCATAAAGACAGTGTGTGACTGAGTTAATTGATTTTCAAAATGCTGCTGCTGGCTTCAAACATTTGTACATAACATTATCTGTCTTTTTGCAGGTCACAGGTTCTTTTTATGCTATTCTGTATAAACAAACAACTGTTCATCACTGTATATCAGACGATAGTGTTTTTTAAATTCCTAAATCCCTCTGAATACTGACTCCATGACTAGCCAGAATGATGATGTTATAAAATTGTGATAACTAATTCAAGGAGTAAGATAATAACATTGTAAATTCAATACGAATCAGATAATTATTTACACATAGAATGTACAATTCTGATAGATCTTGTGCTGGTATGAAAAGAAAGAGAATTATCAAAAATCATATTGATACTTAATAGCTTATTTGTAAAAAAAACAAAAAAAAAATAAACTAAATGACTTTAAATGATATCGTTCAACAACAACAACAGTAAGAAGAATAAATTGAAATATGTCTTGAGAGACCACCACTTCTGCCAATAAAATGTAGTCCCTGTAGATGTGTAGTCTCTTATTAGAGATCAAGAAGTGTCATAAAATAGTCAATCCATGCATGAAAAAATCTGATCTTTCATGATGGCTGGTCTTCCAAAACAATGTCCTTTCAAGGCAGGTTTTACCGTGACAACATTTTAAATAAATGTTGAACAATAGAGGAGAATTACTTGGAAATACATTGGCAGGACAATTTGCAGATACTAAAATGCTCAGACGGTGTCATAATAACAGCAAACCTAACAACAGCATTATATAATAATAATAACAATAATAATAATAATAATAATGTTATTATTATTATTTAATTTTGTTTATTTATTTATTTTTTGGTTATCTTTTAAAATTCTTTTTGATTGTCCCTTAGGATGAATAAATTAGTGTTGATGCAAACCATTATCACCAAGTATTTTTAAATACAATAAACATAAGAAGCACATATTATATATGGTATACTTGAAGAGAATATTTGGAGTGCATACATTTTAGTATTTACCCTGAATTTATTTTTGTAGATAATATTAATAATTTTATTTTCTGAGAATAGTTTGTGTCAGAATCAGTCAATCTTACATGTAGTCTTCACTGGTTATACAATTTTGAAAAATATGTAGATTTCCAAAGAACAGCATCAGAGTAAGCAAATGTTTTGGTTTTTTCTTTGGTTTTGATAGTGGACTTCTAAAATTATCACTTGCTATTGGTAATATATTAAGTTCTTGGTATTGTACCCCAAAAAGAAATATGTGATGTCGATATTGTTTACTTTCAACAATACTGTACTATAGACTTGTGGTAATCAAATCGTTATTCAAATTTCAAACATTTAAAATCAGAAAATAGAATCTTTCCTGTGTATCTGATGGTAAATGTAGGACAAGTCCATCAGATGGTAAATGTTGGACAAGTCCATCTGACGGTAAATGTTGGATAAGTCCATCTGATGGTGATGTAGGATAAGTCCATCAGATGGTAAATGTAGGATAAGTCCATCTGATGGTAAATGTATGACAAGTCCATCAGATGAGAAGTGTAGGGTAAGTCCATCTAATGGTAAGTGTGTGACAAGTCCATCTGTTCTTTAATACTTTCAGTTGTATTTTCCCAAATAGTGCAGCACAAGTCTAAAAGAGAAAGAATGAATGCATTTAGTTCAAATTTACTAAATGATATTTAACTTGTTTCCTTTGTAAAAGATAAATTCTGATGCTTACTGCAGAACAAACCTGATTCATTTGCTTCAACTTGCCTAGGTTTGCA
>JAECUM010038631.1:0-10649 GCA_016617855.1 Megalonaias nervosa | reverse complement strand
CACACACACACACACACACACACACACACACACACACACACTTTATGGGAATGCTCTACAGATATTATGTACATCTGAGAAAGTGACAGGTGAAAGGTGAAAGGTGAAGTTGTTTGCATTTGCAACATGCTTAATGGAGAGAGAATGTTGGCATACCTCTATGCTACTTTCATCTGATGTGGCAGAAATTTATATGGACAATATACTGATGGAAATACTCATAATCTAAAACATACAGCTAAACAAAATGGCTGTTCCTTTGTGCTCGAAAACTCAGCCTGAATTACTCTGAAGTACACCATCTTTAGCCGTTATTAAAAGAGGTGAACAAACAATTTGCCATACTAGCCAATACCAGTTTTTGAAAGTGCAATGAATGAATGACAGAATATAAAAAATTAAAAACTTTATCGGATCTTTCATTTACAATTTACCAGTAAGTCCAGGAAGTGAAAATGACCAAATATCCCATATTGCACTTATTAATCATACCCCCAAAATAAAGGGAATTAAAAAGTTTTGTTAACAATACCTATGATATACAGGGTCTTTTGTTAAATAGCCAGTATAGCCAATGAGGAAAACCTGGCAAAATATTTATCTTTAAAAGTCTAACCCTGCGCAAGATACGAAACTGTAGAGTGCCACCATATCTTTGTCTCGTAGTGATAGCCATTATGTTCAACATTATGATATACTCAGCTCATGAGTTTCAATGCATACGCATTGCCTGTGATGATCCAGTCAAATGTACCGTAAATGTGCGTCGCCACGTTCATATTGTTGTCTAAAACACACAGGACACAGTAAGTCTGTTTCTGCCTATCAGGTATATCATGACGTAACAGTATGCAAATTCATGTCACTTCATACAATATATGTACTTTATGCTATTCCGTGAATTATTGGATTTCTCAATAGAAATAATTTTGATAATTGACTGGAGTGAAGCATAAATTATTTATGAGCAAGAAATTTTATCGGCTATATTGTCACTTGCTTGGCCGAGTGGAAAGTATGGCTACGTATCAGGCAAGAGTACCAGATTTAATTCCCATAATAAGCTTATTTTTATTTTCTATTTTCTTTCATTCTTTTGTCTGTGTGCTTGTTTGCTACTACTAATATTTTCCACAGACTATAAAGGGTAAATAGCTAACATTGTCCCTGGGATACTGTAAGAAATCTGCTTCTTCAATCTGCTAAACATATTGCTTTAAAGAAAGTATGCTTGTTCCCAGTGAATAATGAGATTTCACCCACTCGATGAAATATATGTGTTGTCCGCTCGATTCAAGCATATGTCTTCTATTTATTTTGCTCTATATTATAAAAAGTATATTGAAACAAACTTTATTTTCAAAAATTATTTTGTCTCCATTTTAATGATGGGAAGAACTATTCCAATGACATTTATTATTTTACTAATGCAGAAATACACATATTTACTGTAATGTATTTGTAACTGGATATTTGCAGCATTTGGTTTGGAACATTAGACTGAACAGAAGACGTAAACAAATCTCTTTTTGAGTCGAACTTGCATCGCATATTTAAAGCGTAAAATGCTGTGGTTGGATAAAGTTCTGTCAGTTGGGAGACCGGTTAATGTCTACATTCTTCTGTGAACAAAGATGAGTTTATTTACTTCTGTAAGTTCACATTTAAACCACACTTGTATATAGGGTGGATTCCATGCTACAGATATGCTGTCCCTCCACCCCCGCTATCAAATGAGCAATACCCGTAATTTTACTTCTTGTTGTTGTTTTTGTCTTGGGGTTTTATCCATTTGTCATGTTATGATATGTTATACATGACATAACAAACCCTGTGGGGGTAAATTGGCCATATTGAAACAGACGAGACCATTTTCCCCAATTCCCTTTAGCAAGTCGAATCGAAAAATGGCGGCCAAAAATGTTAATTAAAAATAAAAAATTCCAGAAGGCCGGGTTCAAAAATTTTTCCCACGATCTCAGCCAGTCAGTAAAGAGGATACTGCACAGTAATTTCATGGTCGTATTTGGACCAATCAAATCACTTAAAGTGATATGCTAACGTGTGGTAATATCAAACATATGAAACTGCACATGCTATAAGAAAACTATACCGACTATGTGATAATACGTATAAACACACAATAAGGATCCTACGCGTGTTTCACAGCACTCAGTAAGTACTTCACAATGTCCAATAAGTACTCGACAATGTTCAGTAAGTGCTAGACAATGTCCAGTAAGTACTCGACAACGTCCAATAAGTACTCAACAACATCCAGTAAGTACTATAGTACAAGTCACACGAGTCATGTAGGCATTCAACACCGACTATTTCAGTAATGGGTGCAATGTTTTAGAATTTGATTCTACATACCTTTGAGTGGCAAGTATTCACTTCATTTTGGATTCGTATACATCCATATTCCTTTGAAAGGTCGTTATTTAGACGCCTCGAGAGGTGCATACAGCAAAATTGACGGTAATGTAGGCAGACATTTGGGGACGAAATGAACCTAAAGGTGTGATTTAGTACAATCTGGATTAAATGTCGCGTGCTGTGATGTCGCAATGAAAGCTACGCATATTGATAAACCTATTCGTACTACCTTCGATTGTGACAATTCCACTCGACGCGTTCTTATTTTGACCCAAGTTTAGTACGTGACCACCACTGAAAAGTCCATAGCGACAGATAATTTTCATCTGAAGTTTCCTGGTGACAGTTAACGTGCAGAGCATTCAATAATCAGGATTGAATAGACCTTGGTTAAAGAAAATTAGTGTTAAATTTTAAAAGAACAATTTGTACTTCATTTAAAATGAGTAAATGCGCATACATGACCCATGTGACTTGCACTTTACACAATGTCCAATAAGTGCTTGACAACGTCCTGAAAGTACTTGCCAATGTCCATTTAGTACTAGACAACGTACTATAAGTACGAGCAAATGTCCAGTACGTACTTAACAGCGTCCAATATCATCCCAAGCAACGCATTTTAATTGGAAGAGACATGAGCTGTAGTAATAACAAAGAAGTCTATGGCATATTATTTGTATCTACATTAAGCAGAAATAAAAACTTATAATTACGTGAAGAGGGAGTATGTTAATTATTAGTTTAAAAGCTTATTAAATATTAACGTTTACTGTACTGGTATAGCTCATATTTACTGGAGTGGAGTCCGTCTGATTTGAATGAAAAATTCATAATAAAACAGAACTACTACGACTATCACGTATGGACAGTATAACTGTAGGATTCGGAAATGAAAAAGTTGTTTATTTCAGAAAGAACTCAAGCTTGGGGATTAGGCACAATTGGGATTAACATTGGAATTAACCCTGAACACTCTCAAGATGTTTATACCTTATTGCCTCCAAATGCATGGATCTATAGCACCTCATTAATATGACCAAACCGCTGTAGTTAGTTCTAAATTGTAACTTTGAAGAACGCCTTTTATGTGAAACAACGCAATATACTCGTATTCTTTTAGATACTAAAACAGAGGAAATAATAATAATAATAATAATAATAATAATAATAAATGATGTTCTTCTCATTTTAATCGATCAACATCAATGAGAGAAAAGTTTGAAATTATAGAACTCGTTTCATTCATTTCATTTCAAATGAGTACAAATGCAAGGTCCAGTTTATAAGTCAGAGAAAATGACTGTGAGCAATCCTTGGGCTTGTTTAACAATCTCCATCCCACCGTCAAATTCATGTTGGACTCATCAGGCAAATCCAATATATTCCTGGATATCCCATTTAGATTCATGGGAACATATAAATTGCCTTGTATTGCAAACTGAAAACGTTCATCATTATTTCTCACCGTCATTCTAAACATGTAATCAGGAACATTCCATTCAGCCTATGATTTCACACGAAACATCTCTTCTAAAACTAGAAGACGCTCAAGAAAATACTTATGGAATTAAAAACGCAGTCTTCTAGGATATAAAACTAAAACTGCCAGCAGGGGCATTCTTTTGGTAACTACATACCGTCTAGATGTCCCAAGGACAGGGCAAATTATCCAGAGACAATAGTGCATTACTGACCACTCAGCATGTCCAATGGAGGTCTTCAAAGAAACATGCATAGACGATAACCAGTCAAATTTCCTGCTCATAAATTGTTCATACAATTGTAACTACTTGAAAATGGATTTAAAAAAAGACCTCCTTATGTGCGCCAAGATGAACTCAGACCATGGCACGGAAGCAGGAACATATATATTTTTTTAAAATTCAGACATTAAATAATTTTGAGGCAAATCCTAAGAATAATACTTTGAAGAGTTAGTTAATAGGAGTTGCTGACAATATCAACAAAAACGTTAAGATTTGTCAGTGAGAACGTAATTTGTATGGCCCCACTGGCCAACTGCTCAAGGCGCTCGCCTTTGCCGATTATTGACATCTCAGCTGTACAAAACTGAAGAGAAGAATTATTTGCAATTTTATATTTATAAATTAAAAGGTCAAATTTGTGAATAACATCTCTCTTCAATAATTTGTTTCGGTATGTATGACTGCATCTGATGAACTCGTAAGAAAAGGATAAATAATAATAATAATAATAATAATAATAATAATAATAATAATTATTATTATTATTATTATTATTATTATTATTATTATTATTGCTTTTAAGGAGCAAAAGCTTAAAATATCGTGATAGAATTACCTAAAGAACATTAAATTAAATCAAATAATCAGAAAATTTACGAGCTGAACTAATCTCTTAACGCCTTTAAATTACAGAAGCACATTTGCCATAAAAACGACATCCCCATTTTATTTGTCAAATTAGGCATTTCAAATGCTGTAAACTTTTTGCGGAGTCTACAAATTGAATCAAAATTCAATTAATTTTTCTACAAGAAAAACACAGTTGTCTGGCTTTTAATAAATATCCAGTAAATCTTACAACTGCGTGTATATTTTGTTCTGTACAACATAGCAAAAACTACACTTACGTCTTAACTGAAAGTAAACGTCCGTGGTTTTTTCTCCTTTTTCTCTGTGAGTGTGAATGATCATCTTCTACAGGTACTCCAATAAAAAAAAAAGCAAGAGTCTAATTTGGTTTTCTTCAAGTTCGTGCGGCAGGGTGAAAAAAATCAAACAGAAAATGAGTGCCATCGTGGATTTCTTATCAAAATAGTTCCTTATTCACCAAAAGGGGTAAACCCAGCCCATGACGATATTTCAAATTGGCAGCGCTTGGCCATTGACATATATTATTTAGTCTTTTCATTTTGAATAAGAAATTATAGATTTTATTAAATAAGTGTTCATGTCGTAAGGGTTTTTAAAAATGTCTTATTTTCCCATTTGTAAGAGTTTGTCTGTGTTTTCATCCATAAAAAGTATATTTCTAGATTTAAGAAAGGAGTCACATAAAAGATGCGTTGCAAGCCAAGTAAGGCCCGGATGTGTCTTGTTTCCATGGGGACGTTGTTGTATGGCATCGATGCAAAGAGTATCTAACGGTATTGGTTTTAAGGGGAAACCTATCAATTATTGGCTGTCATTACAAAGATATAAAATAAAAAACTTGAATGTTTCGAAAAGCTGATGACGTCAATGGTCTCCATAATACACACTCCCTAGCTAATTCATGGTGCATATATTTCTCCTAATTAAGTGTAAATGTCATCTACTTCAATTTTAGGCAAGTTTTGTCTTGTTTTAACCTATAGAAATGTGAACAGATATGTCAACCTAACCCTTTAAAAAACACGTGCACCTTTATATAGCTTTCATATTATCCAGGGTTCCAGGAAGCCGCAAAGTTTTAAACCAAACCGTCAGATTGCTTAATGAACCTCTACACAAATTAGAGGCTCTGGCCGAACCATCTTCGAGCGGTTATTATACCTATTGTCTCGCGTTGCAAAATAAACTCTTAATTTAGAATTCCGTCTTTTCCACCATGGCATGGCCAAGTAATATCTCACATCCAAATTACTCCAAACGTTTGATATATTGCCGTAATAAAACGAGTTTTAACGGAAAAAGAATTTCTAAGGTTGCTCCAGGCATCCATAAATGTCCCTGAAATGACTCCTGAATTCGGGATTTCTCCAAGACTGATCACCTGGGTGAGTTTCTTTTATTCTCAGAATCATCTGTCTCTGATAGCATTTCCACATATCAACGTATAATCAGACTAGAATCCCTAGATTAAGTCAGCTTGATTGAATTTATTAGCGCCGGGCGAATGAAGACGTTTGAATAAAAGGGCTATTGGTCAGCGACCCACACTCATCAACAAAGCGTCTTAACGACTCAGATTCAAAGGCCACGCGACGCACATTTGTCATTCAGATTCCTTGCATATATAAGTGCGAAGGCAGCTACATTCGATTTTTGTCTAATTTTGTTATATAATTATACAGCATTTCGATGTTCGATCATTTTCAGTTTGTAGGGAATATGCAGCAAAGAAAAATGTTATATTTCACCCAGACGTTTGAAACAAGCAATGAAAATACACCAACGGATCCCATTCACATATCATAATGAGGGAAAATCATTTTCCCTAATACAGGTAGTTTCAATTATAAACTTCAGTTATAAACAAAATTCTAAAACAGCCTTGCGCTGTGTATTGAGTTTATATGATACAAATGAAAGTATCTGTAAGTGAAATTATTTTACAGGACTATGTTTCCTAGAATCACTAAAAGACTCCAGATTTGATGACGTGCAGACTAACGGCACAAAATATTAAGTTCCAATACTCTGTTGCAAAGCATAAATCAATTAGAGAAATATTTGCAATGTTGTATGTGGAAAACAGCACGAGATAATGAGCTGATAAAGTACTATTGAAGTCTTACAGAGTTTCAGTTTTCCGTGGAGGCTCTTAGATGTCTTAGCCAGGAACAAAACATCCGTATAGGGTAGGACATATCTAACCAAGGGTAAGAACATTACGTCGGACACGATGCATTGCAGAGTGTCTGTGCAAAATTCTGATCTTGAGGGTGCAATTTTCAGATCCAACACCAATGCACAATGTCGAGCCATTTTTCTCACATTCTTGAACGAAAAATGAGCTTCGAAATCCAACTTGTTATTGCGATATTGGTACAACTCTAAAACAGCAAAATACCATTGAAAATGTCGTGACTTTAAGACAGAGTGTGAAAGTTAGGTTTACACTGAAATTTAAATGAAGCTTAAACAAGTATTAGCGTTCGAAGAACACTGGTCGAAGCCATAGACATAAGGACAACATACAGCGTTCGAACTGTGCACGGAAGACAGCTTGTGGAATGATAAAATGAACAATATAAAAACATCACTCTTGTCGCTAAAACAAAAATAATAACAATGCTATATCGGGTCACTATATGGACAAACAGGCCACTGCACGGCAAGGTGTAGTTAACATTAGAAGTCCATCTTGAAATAGGTCCACTATACAGACATTATTCCAAAGAAAATGCATGATGCGCCGTTATTCTGAAAATGGGGAAATAACATTTGCGTATAGGATTAGCATCGAGGATCGTTATATAGACAGTGAGAATAGAATATGGGGACAAGGGAAAATGTAATGTTAAATAATGTCTGTAGATTCAACATATACCCACAGAAAAACACCTACACACATAAACAAAAATTAAAATACCTACCACCACGATCAGCCTATATCTCCCCAACAACCCTTATCGACAATATTTAAAAAATACCCTACAACTCCCAAAATACCATTTGGCCTACAGAGCCAAAGTGGAGTGTAAGGAGGGAAAAGGGCAGACATATTTGCACATACACACAAACATACAATCACACACGTAAGGTGTAATAGTGCTCACACATACAGACAAACATATTATCATACTTGAGAACAACCCTGAGAAGGCCTGTTTTCTATTGGCCACATTCACCTTAGTGGCCTCACCACCACTGGCAGCACATCTCTCTGGCTCCACTGTTTTCTACTCCAACTACTGATGGAGACTTACACTATAAAATGAATACCACCTCCATTCCAAATCTTCTGTTTTGAGGACTAGAAATCATTCCCTCTGTTTTTGTCGTCTCTGCTGCAATTGATGCTGTGGATGTTCCTCTGTTTCATTTTCTGTCTCAACATCTATTGTACGCTTTCCCGCTGTAGAGAGAAGCGTTGCTGATGTTGTTCCCTCTTAGTCCTTTCCCGCTCTTATTTCTCCTCCGCCCAAGCCCTCCTGATCTTCGTAGTCTCCTCTTCCATCACATTTTCGATGAGTTCATTCTCCTTTCTGAAGGCGACCATCTCCCTCACGATGCGACGCATGTTTTGACAGCTCTCTGTCCTTCATTCGGCCCAAAAGATGGAAGGATGTCAGTAAAGAACCGCCTAGGCAGTTAAAAATGGAGGACACGAGTTTCCATCTTGAATAAAAGGCCTGAGCAATGGTGATGGTTTTGACTTTCATTCTTTGTAGCAGCTACTTGGCTTTGTTTCAGGTCAGAGCTTGACCGATGTCGTTTCTAACCTTAGGTAAGACCGTGCCTGATACTGTAAGTAACAGTACACGGTAATACTTGTAACCGTTGACCTAGAGTGAACAGGTACACCTGGATCCCTCTGGAAAGTCGTCTTTGGTGGTTCAGGCGGCAAAGCAGATAAGCTCATCCCCAAGGCTGTGAAGGCAGATGGAAAGAGTTGAGTGGACAATACATGGCATCAGCTCAGGTACAGTAGGGCCGAACTCCGAATTCGTTTCCAACATCTTAACGTTGTCATGCCATTGAATTCAAACAGGTAGCAGTTGAACTCAGCTGAGGAGGGATGCTTCACCGAAGGAGGTGTTGGCTGACCTTCTTCTGGAGTGGCCGATGTAAAAAAGAGCTCCTTGAAGCTATCAAAGCACAGCTAGTCAACAAGCTCAAATCTCCCAAAGGGTGTAAATAGCAGGATATTTTAAATTAGACTCCCACTGTCTGGGGAAAGGCGTACAGCTATTATCAGCGTCTGAACATCTACCAAGACCAGCTGAGATAATATCAAAGACAAATTTTATGGAGTCACTTATTGCATTAGTAGGGAAGGCAGACAAGCTAATTGTCCTTGGTGACTTAGTACTAGAACTGGCACAGACCTGGAGACATGACCAGGCGGTATTGGTAATAATGGCTTTCGCTTACAACAACAACGGACTTATTATAGTTAGGTAATACGCTGAGTACAACCTCCTTTTTCATTAACAGTCATCATGCCGCCAAACCGCAACAAGATGTCTTGTATGCACCTACGCAATGCATTGACCATGTCAACGTCAAGCGAAGAGATAGGCAGCTTGTAAGAATGATGAAGGTCATGAGAAGAGCAGAATGCTAGACTGGCCACAGGTTCATAGTCTCCAAAATTAATATCCGGATTCAGCCTGGCAGACAACTCATGTCAAATAATAAGTGTCCAAAAGAATAATTTCTCCGAATTGAAACAGAGGAATATGAAGAACTGTGCAGCCAACTCGGAGAACGTCAAAGGAAAACTGGGAATCTTTCACAGAATCTGTGTACTCGGCCCCATCAAGGTAAACGTCAAGGATGGTTTGATGAGAACGATGAGTGAGACACATCAACTCCATAACGCCTGTTTAGAAGACAGCATTTCATCATCGAAGAAGGCAGCCATCAACAACATCAACAGCACACTGCCATCTGTAACATCTTCAATACATAGTACGTATGGCATCAAACAGCTCACTGGCAAAGAAAAGATACTATAAAGATAGGCAGAACATGATCCTCAATGAATAATCATATATCAGTGAGGAGGAAATGTAACAATAATCATATATCAGTGAGGAGGAAATTGTATCAACATATCTCTTGCTGATCCTCCAACGCTGAATGAAACTGTGAAAGCCATTGACCTACTGTAAATGGCAAGCCACCTGTTAAACCAACAGACGTCTAGAAAGCCATAGGCTCGCACAGGACAAAAACTGTCTGAGTTATTCCAGTCAATATGGTCTCAAGGAACTATACACAAGGAAAGCGAACATATAATCCAGCGACAACCATCTCCTTGCTGTCAATAGGAGAAAAATGCCTTATACGTCACATCGATAACGGGCTTTTACCGGCAAATCAGTGTTCTTTCAGAAAAAGACGAGGGACCATAGACATCGTGGACAATGGTGAGTCATTTGAACCATTTTCAATCACCAATCGAGTCAGGCATGGTTCTGTGTTGTCACCAACTCTCTTCAGTATGATGTTCTCTGCTCTGCTTATATATGCTCTCCGTGACTGTGAGACTGGTATCGACACCACATACCGGACGATAGCGAGTTCTAAGGAGACTACAGACATCGGAAAAGTGACATGAAATTACTGTGTTTGATCTACAATTAGTGACGACTGTTCGTGAATGCCAAAACAGAGTATGATATGCAAAAGAGCGAGGACTACTTCTTTTTAGCTTGTGACAATATTGGTCTCACAATCAGCATAAACGAATACAGAAACAATGCACCAACTCACATCAGGAAATCTTTACCTTCATAGTGAATGACCAAACTAATTTGTGCCATCGTGTGAAGTATTTTTTGTCGGTTGTTAAATAACTCGTCCTGAGGATCATTATTTTCTGTAAATTCTGTGTCGTTGAAGGCATCC